>OY987255.1:54456271-54510601 GCA_963920725.1 Rhamphomyia laevipes | reverse complement strand
TGATACAGTATAGACGCTAGCTGATAACAAACAAAAGAGGAAATGAATCTTATCATAAACCAAATCCATGGGAATATTTGGTAAATCGTAAACATAATCTTATTTGGTGTAATGTATTTAAAGCGTCATCATCATCGTGGATGTATAATTTTCAAATTTTAGCTGATTATAGTAAAGATTTTTGTACAAAAAAAAAAAAAAATGATATAGCTTTAAATTTATCTAGGAAAAAATATCCTAGAGTAACATTAGTTGAGTTGCAAGAAACACAAAATGAATCTATTACTTTTGAAAGACTTTTGAGTGCTTATAGAGATAAATTTGTTAATGCTATACCACATTCATTTCACGATATCCTAGGATATTCAATAGTTCGTAAATATAGAAAAAAATAAGCAAAACGGTGATAATAAACACTTAAGAAAATATCCAACATTTTCAGAATTTGTTAATTGGCTTGTAGATGAGGTGTTACGTAGAAATTCAATTGATATGCATTTAGTGCCAGCTAGTAAATTTTGTACACCATGTTTAATTAAAATTGATATTATTATTAAATTTGAAACATTAAATGATGATCAATTATATTGAATTGAAAAATGTGGTTTACAGAATGTCATAATGCCAGAATGGAATTATGCTGTTGATAACAAAAAAATAAAATAAACAATTAGTGTTGGTTGTTTACTTTCAACAAAAATACATATTTTATATAATCTTCTAATCTTTTTTATATGTTTTAGGGTTAAAAATATTGAAATGATATGGAAATGTTATTTACCATAAAAAAACTTATGTTACTTTTTTTTCACTCTTTCTTTACTTACTATTTTCCTCAATAACAAAAAAAATTGAATATACCTTAAAATAAACCGAGTTTTGTTTTGTTTTTGTTTTTTTTATAGCCTTGTGCAATGAATATAGGCACCCCACATATTTTCAGTGATTAGAGGTATTTTTTTTAATTACGTGGATTAAATGAAACAATTGCATTTTTATATTAACTATATTTTATTTTTTATATGTGGTACAAAAGCCTTTAGTTTAATGACAGCTTTAACCCTTTTATGCATACTGTCTACCAAATTTTTACATATACTGCTGTCAATGTTTTTCCATTCTCTTTTTATCTGCTCTATTAATTCAGCTTTTGATGTTGTTTTATGTTTATAAATATAAGTTTTTAGCACAGACCATAAATGCACTATTGGGTTAATGTCTGGTGATTGAGCTGGCCAGTCTAAAACATTGATTTTCGATAGTCGCAAGAAATCCTTACTTACTTTAGATGTATGACAGGGAGCGTTGTCCTGTTGGAACCAAAGCTGATCTTTGGATTCTCCTGGATAGATTTTCTCAAAACTAGGATTTAAAACTTTGTCCAACATGCTGGTGTACTTTGCAGAATTTATTCTTCCCTCGCATATAAACAGTTCACCGGTACCGGAAGAAGCCATACATCCCCAAATCATGACACTACCTCCTCCAAATTTTACAGTAGGGACTACGCAATCTTTTTCATATGCTTCTCCAGGTCTCCGTCTTACGTAAGTAGCCCCAGGAGTTCCAAAAAGCTATAAATATTAAGAAAAAATAATCATTTTTAAAAATGTTATTTCGTAGAGAAATAATATTATACCTAAGAATGCTTAGTGTAATAAAACAAATAATAAACAACTAAACTTACCTCAACATTACATTCATCTGCCAAAGTACCTTAGCCCAATTATCAGACGTCCAATTTTGGTGAGTTTTTGCCCATTCTAAACGTTTTTTAATGTTCACTGCAGAGAGTAACGGTTTTTTTCTTGCCTTGCACCCTTTTAGTCCTACTTCTAATAGGCGACGTCTAACTGTAGACGAAGATATTTTTACACTATCTTCATTTTCTATCTCGCCAGCAAGCTCTGATGATGTTTTTTTCCGATTTCTCAATGAAGTCAATATAAGTTTCCTATCTAAGCGTGGCGAAGTTTTCCGTTTAGATCCGCCACGTGACTTACTTTCCAATGTTTTGGATTGCGTAAACCGTTTTATTGTGTTTTGCACTGCACATCTCGAACATTTAACAGTTTGAGAAATTTTTACTTGACTAATGCCCTGACGAGATAATTCAATAATTTGGGTCCTTTTTGTCAGAGATAATTCCTTTATTTTTGTACTCATTTTATTATTAATAGTCAAGAATTTAATTATAAATTACACAATTTAAAAATAACACTTTGAACTAAACGCAATGAGCATTTTAAAACAAATGTCTCTTTATTTAATAAATATTCGTAACTATTGTTTTGCCTCGAGAATACAATGGAGAGCTTTCATTTTTGAAAACTGTACATTAGAGAATTTTATTTGACAAAACTGACTTACTATATCGACAATTTATTAAGTTTTTTTATTTAAAATCATAAAATGTAGTAAAAATGGGGGTGCCTATATTCATTGCACAAGGCATGTTTTAACGTAACTTCCAATGTAAAGTAGTTTATCATGTAAACTTGTTTGTTCTTTAATTTTAATTTAAAATACTCGGTATAATATCAATTCGAATTATCAATATAAAATTGTACATATTGATAATTCATAACATGTTAGGTTTTATTTACTAATTTTTCATAATACTATTTATTTTCAAATCACTTCAGCTCGCAGTACTGGAGTGAATTGTACTATTTTAAACAAATATTACTGCCTCTTTATAACAATTTAACTTCTAAAAGATAACGTTTGCGGAGTCATTGATTCCGAATCGGTTGAATAAGATTTGTTTCTTTTTTCATTAGTTATAATTTTTGATATATATTTGTTGTTGGAATTTTAGGCAATAGTATTTTTGGTGTTGTATTAATATGAACTGTCTCTATTGGTCGCGAAATTTCTATTGGTCTGGAAATTTCAATTGGTCTGGAAATTTCTATTGGTCTTGAGATTTGCATTTTCCTTCGTTGTAACGTTAAGTCCAATGGCTCTTTGTAAATTCCGTCATTGTTTTCTCTATAATGTAAGTCCTCTCTATTATGTTTTATTCGTCTTCCATCTTCAACCTTAATTCTCTATTACAGTATCGTATAATTTTTATCACCATATATAATATTATTATTCCTGTTAATGTCCCGGTCATTATGAAGTTGTAATCGTTCTAGTCCGTAAGAGTTCAATCTGTTGTTGCCTTTTCTTTTCAGCAATAATTTCCTCTCTTATATTGTTCATTGTTTTAATACGTTTATTAAATTCTCGTCGTAACTCGTCCGGTCCAAGTGGTTGTACTTTACTATTTTCTCTTTCTACTTCTGTCCATTCTATTGATGTGTTTGTAAAATTATGTTCCATAGACGGTATTTTTCCAAAAACATAACTTGTTATCCCCCCAAGTTGTCTTTCCTTCCTGTCAAAATAAGGCATTTCCAGATGTCCTAATATAAATGAACATTTCTTAGTTAATCTAAGAATGCCTGTCCCTACTATTGTATGTTTGTAGACACTAATAACTTTTATGTACCTTTTGGTTTGGAATGAAACATTTTATCTGTACTGTTATTAAATCTACTTTTGTCTTTATTATTAATTAAATTATTTTATTTTATTCATTAATTATTATTTAATTTATTTATTTATATAACTATTTATATTATCGTTATTACATTTAATTATTTATATGATATTTATCATATTTCATTTATTTAAATGTTATTCGTAATTTCTGAATATTAAATGTGCTTTTTGTCTATAACAATTTACGATCTATTTTACAAATTACAATTTCGAGCTCTTAACTTTTTGAGTATACACGATCGAATGAATATAATACGATAAAGTTAACGTCTTCTAATTTGAATTATTATTTAGAGACTTATAATTTTATTCTCTCTGTTACTGCATTGTAATTAATTAATAAAGACAATAATGTACAATGTCTGTTAACAGAATGTGTATACAGGGTGTACCCAACATTACCCCCTTCTGGATCAGAAACTAGTTTTCGAAAGTGATTGACGTTATACCGAATGCGGGTTTTAACCTGTCGATGCTAATCGTGTGGTTTTTACCATTGACGTCAATTACATAAGTTTTTCTCATTTTTCGAACTATTTTGTAAGGGCCGGCGTATGGGTTTGTGAGTGGTCCTCTGATCTTGTCGACTCTAACAAAAACGTGTGTACAAGTTTCCATTGATTTTGGGACGAAAATGTCGTTTTGTTTATGAGCCCGCGGAGGCGTTGGCATAATTTCTCGCATATTGTTTCTGAGATTGATTATAAATTGTGGGTCATCGGGTTTGGTTTGTGAATTTGGTATGAAAAATTCGCCTGGAACCACGATTGGTTGCCCATATACCAATTCGGCCGGACTACAATTTATGTCCTCTTTTACCGAGCTTCTAATTCCCATAAGGACAGTTGGGAATTCGAAACTCCAGTGTATGGTGTTGCATCGAGCTTTTATGGCTGCTTTTAATTGGCGGTGAAAGCGTTCTACCATTCCGTTTGCTTTGAGATTATACGACGTGGTACGGATTCTGTTTAAACCGATTAATTTGCATAACTCCCTGATTAGTTTTGATTCAAATTGACCTCCCTGATCGGTCGTGATAACTGACGGAATCCCGAATCTCGTCACGTAATTTTGATAAAAAGTTGTAGCAACTGTGAGTGCGGTCATATCCTTCATTGACATACCTTCGGGCCACCGAGTAAATCGATCGACAGTGGTTAAGACGTATGTGAAACCGTTTGAAGTTGGAAGTGGTCCGACAATGTCGACGTGCACGTGTTGGAACCGGCCACTGGGTTATTCCAATTTACCGAAAGGCTACTTTATGTGACGGCTAACCTTTGAACGTTGGCATCCTAAACACGATTTTGCCCAGTAGCCTACGTCGACGTTCATTTGCGGCCAAAAATATTTTGCACTGACTAGTTTGCGTGTTGCACGTACGCCAGGGTGCGATAATCCGTGAAGAGACATGAAAATTTCCTGTCTCAGCGTTTTTGGGACGAATGGTCGATTTTGTTTATTCGATACGTCACACCAAATTTCGTCGTTGCAGTCTGTGATTTTAACCAGCTTTAGCTGAATTTTTGATAATTTTGGCGGATTCTGAATTAAGTTCTGTAGCTCTTCATCTTTCTTTTGGATCTTTGCCAGATCTCTTAAGGAAAATGATGCTATTTCGTGTTGTTCATTGAGGCGTGAAAGGCAGTCGCTCACCACATTATTCTTGCCTTTTATATGTTGCATGTTGTTAGTGAATTCGGAGATATAGTCTAGGTGACGTATCTGTCGTGGGCTGTGTTCGGATTTCGAACTTATTGCTGTGCATAGCGGTTTGTGATCGGTATATATAGAGAACTGTCTTCCTTCTACAAAATACCGAAAATGTTTTATAGCCGAATAGATACCGAGTAATTCTCTATCGAATGCAGAGTATTTTGTTTCTGTTAGCATGAGCTTTCTTGAAAAAAAACCGAGCTGTTCCCAGCCGTTGTTGGTGTATTGTTGTAATACCGCTCCAACTGCTGTATTCGACGCATCAGTGGTAATGTTATACTTTGCATTTTTGCGTGGGTGAGCTAGTAGTGTAGCGTTAGCAAGTTTATTTTTAACCTCGTTGAATTTCGCGTTACATTCGTCGGGCCAAGATAATTTTTTCTTCTTATTCTCTTTCTTTAACAACCTTGCTAGTTGGGCGTGAATTGGAGCTAAGAGTGCTGCAATTCGAGGTATGAACCGATGGTAATAATTGACCATCCCCACGAATCTTTGAATTTGTCGTATCGTTGTTGGTTCGGGAAAGTTCGTGATGGCTGTGACTTTCTCTTGCGATGGTAAGATTCCTTTTTCGGTTATAGTGTGGCTTAGAAAATCTAGCGATTTTACACCAAAAATACATTTTGATGGTTTAATGTTTAAACCGTATTCGCTTAAGCGTCTAAACAGAAGTTTCAGATGTGTTTTATGTTCTATTTCGTTTTTACTTGCGATCAATATGTCGTCGATATAGCAAAACAAGAAATCTAAGCCGTTAGTAACTTCGTTTAGGAATCTTTGAAAAGTTTGAGCCGAGTTTCTCAATCCATAAGCCATACATGTAAACTCGTATAAGCCGAATGGAGTTGTGATCGCGGTTTTTTCAATATCTTCTGCGGCCATTGGTATTTGGTGGTACGCGCGCACGAAGTCGATTTTTGAAAAAATCGTGCACCCGACTAATTCCGATGAGAAACTTTGGATATGTGGTATAGGATATCTATCTGGCACGGTGATATTATTTAGCCGACGATAATCGCCGCAAGGTCGCCAATCATTGTTTTTCTTCTTCACCATGTGTAGTGTGTGTAATTCGAGTTTAGCTGCTTTCAGTTTTTCGGCATCTAAACGTCGTGGTTTTTCGGAAGGCGTTGTACCTTGAATTTCGATATAGTGACGCACGTTGTGTTGCACAGGATGATTATAATTTGGTAGTTCAGTAAGAGTGGGAAATTCTTTTAAGATATTTCCGTATTCATTTTGAATACTAAAAATTTTTGGTGTTGGGGTATCCACGTTGATCATTATTGCATTTACTTGCAGCGTTGTTGTGTTATCAATTAATCTGCGATTTTTTAGATCGATCAATAAATTAAATTTGGACAAAAAATCCGCGCCGATAATCGGTTTATTAACCGCTGCAAGTATGAATGGGTGTGTGAACGATCGTCGTAGTCCGAGAGTTAGTTTTAGTAGTTTGGTTCCGTATGTTGCTATGGGCGTGCCATTTGCAGCCGATAAGGCGCATATCGGATCTTTATTTCCATGTGGAAATATATTATATGGAACTACTGAAATTTCGGCTCCCGAATCAATTAAAAATTGGAGTGAATTTTCTTCATCTCTAACAAAAAGACGGCGAGATTTCATTGTTCCACTGTTTGCCGCGGTGACAGTGGATTTTATTAGTTTAAATCTTTCGTGTTTGATTGCGCGGTACCGTTCGGTTTGAACTTTTGTCTGTAACGCGATTGAAAATTTTCATTAGAGCGCGACAATGATCTTCTTCGGTTTCGACCATCATTATTACGATTGAGTTGTGACAACATTCTCTTGATTTCGCTTAACTCTTTGGTAAGTTTTTGTTCTACCGGTGTTAATGGTGTTGATTTAGTGCGTGACGTGTGCGAAAGTGATGCCTCAGCGACAGTGCTGGTTGGTTGGGTGACTTCCCAAATTTTGTCGATGGTTTTGTCAGCCCAGGGTGCAACAGAAGCTCTTGAAGATTGCGGTAATCGCTTTAACCAAATTCTTTTAAGTAGTTCTTTGTCAATTAATTGCGAGTCTCCTGCTTGATTGGACAGTACCCGATAGAAATCCGAAGGACTGAGATCTCCGATTTCGTTAAAGTTAGATAGTAAATTGTCTAATCTTTTTTCGTTAGATAAGCTGTGTCTTTCGACTAACGCTTTTTTTAAACTATTGTATTTTGAAACCGCAGGGTCAGGATATTTTAAAATGTCGAAAACCGACAGTGCAATATCTTGTGGGAGTGCGGCCAGAGTATGATTAAATTTATCATCATCTTTGATGGATTTATGCAATTCAAATTGACTTTCCGCTATAATGAACCATAGTTCCGGATTTTTGTCGAAGAACGGAGCTAATTTAATACGCGTTATTGTATTAATTTCCTTATTTTCGGTTGTTATTGGCGGTTGTTGGTCGTTGGTCGACATAATTGTAAATTTGTACAATAAAAATTGTTAATTTTACGATAAAATTTATTTTAAATGCCGCACCCTAAAATAGTTCGAAAAAGTTCTAATTATGTATACTAAAAAGGTTTGTAATGACGAAGCACCTTAACTATAATCAAAAAAATTTTTGTAAATGACGAGCACTTTAATTATATTCAAACAATTTTTGTTATCTATATTAAAAAAAATATATATGCAATTTTTAAGTATTTTTCAATTTTCAAGTATACTATATATATACTATATATAAATGAATGACGATGCACCCTGTATATATTCTGCTCCCAAAAAAAAATATTTTTCGGTATAAAATTTTTGTTTGATTTTTGGCCGTTTATATATGTATATGTATAATTTGAAAATATTGTTTTGTAATATATATATGTGTATTATTTAATAAATTGTAAGATTTCTTGAAAATGCGTTTGTGAGCTAAAATTTTATAGTATATGACGTATATATTATATTCATGCCGGAATAACAATTATCGCAATATGGATCGTCGATTTTGTATACTCGATTACAAAAATTTTATATAATTATTTTAGTTAGAGCGTATTTTATTAATAAAAAAAATTCTTATTGTATGTTTTATTATTTTTATTATGGAAATTATATAAGCACAATTTTGTGTAATTATTGAAATCAAAGTAAAATTTGTATCAAAGTATGCAAAGTATAATTTTGTATTGTAACTAATTCAATAATAATGCAATAGGTAAAAATTGATATCTGTGATATTTTGTTTGAAATATTACTCTTTTAAATTAACTTATAAGTTGCATTTTTCCAAGTAACATGTTTCAGCAAAATTTAAATTAATTAATTCGAAAAACCTTATTTTTTTTTTAGTATAGTTTAATTTTCAAAAATAATAAAAAACTGCAACTTTCGATTAATTATATTATATAAAATGTTCTTTACATATAAATTTGTCATAAAATTTTATTTTCATATAACATTCTACCATTTATATTAAAATTTTAGTAGTTAAATTTCTTTTGTTTCTTTAACATTTATTATATAAGAAAATATTAGTAACTAGAAGAAATGTATATTGTATTTCACAAAAAAAATATTATTCTTTCAAAAAAATTAAGTTTTCAATATGTTTTATATATTAATATGTTTTAAGATTTTATATTTTATATACATATTAGAATTCTAATAAAGTTTTATGTGTGTGAAAATGGATGTACTTGCCGCTGTGTATTTGGCAACACGTGATCTGTTCGATGCGGTGATCTGTTGACTTTCGATGATCTGGATGACCTTTGGTTGTCTTTCAGGAATCTGATGATCGGTTTTTAATTGTTCGTTAGTTGACTTTGTGTTGTCCTTGGTACTTTTATTTATCTATAGCGCGTTGTTACACTGTTTTTATGCGCGTGTTTCTTTTATGGGGTGTTTATTATTTTTCCCCGTCGGGGTCACCAATTGTAGACAGTAATAACTTTTATGTACCTTTTGGTTTGGAATGAAACACTTTATCTGTACTGTTATTAAATCTACTTTTGTCTTTATTATTAATTAAATTATTTTATTTAATTCATTAATTATTATTTAATTTATTTATTTATATAACTATTTATATTATCGTTATTACATTTAATTATTTATATGATATTTATCATATTTAATTTATTTAAATGTTATTCGTAATTTCTGAAAATTACATGTGCTTTTTGTCTATAACAATTTACGATCTATTTTACAAATTACAATTTCGAGCTCTTAACTTTTTGAGTATACACGATCGAATGAATATAATACGATAAAGTTAACGTCTTCTAATTTGAATTATTATTTAGAGACTTATAATTTTATTCTCTCTGTTACTGCATTGTAATTAATTAATAAAGACAATAATGTACAATGTCTGTTAACAGAATGGGTATACAGGGTGTACCCAACATGTTTGTATGTATTTGGATTACAAAAACTTGTCACGTCTTGTTTGTCAAAGAATATAAACAACCATGTGTTTAAAGTTTGCAACGGTACTACATGATTTGTCAATTATTTAAGGGCAAGGTATTGGCAACTGTTCTGTTCGTCCCTGTTTTCATGAACTAAAAATTTGTTTAGAATACAATTGTTAGATGTGTGTAATAATGCTTTAGGATGAAGTTACCTACATACTCTAACCATTTCATTCGTAGCTCCACTAATAGTTTCACATGCGATATTAAATTCAACTGTTGTATAATAAATAAATTGATTTTCCGAATTGTTAGCAATGCAGTCCCAGTCACTTTTTATAACCGTGAGCTGATTATTACTAGTCAGTTTTGGAAGAGGATAATTTTTGTACAAATCAAATTCCTCTTTATTTAAAATATTAATGGAAATCCTAACTCCTATCTCATTTTCCCAGTGACCTGATTTATTATTTCTGTCGAATATAAATATGAATGTCCTTCCTGTTTTGTCATGTTCTTGATAATGTCCACTAATAACTGTGAATCTACTACTAACGGATGTATTTTGTGCTGTTGCAATGAATTAATTATTTCACCTTGTTCTGACATGTAATCCTGTATTCTTTCTAATTCTGTCAAAACAAATTTTGCTATTCTATGTAATTCGATTTCTGCCCATATGTAATTCGATTTCTATGTCAGTCTGCATTCCTTTAAAATTCTTTTGTAATTTCTGTTCTAATTTCCCAAGTCTGTCCTCTACTTCTCGTTGCCGTATTGTTAAGTTACCCGTAACTCCTCTAACAATTCAAAATTGGAAGCTACCACCGCAGTTTGTTTGTCCAATAAATCCATTACTTTGACCCCGTTTTTACTTAATTTTTCTAAACTATTGTAAATTTGGTCTGCATCTCCCTCGTCTATTGTTCCGAATAACATTTTTGAAGCTGTTCCGATTATATTAAACGCCCCCTTTTTCGTTTTCTAAAGTAGTGATTTACCCCTTCCGTTTATTTTTTTATTTTATTCGTAAAAAGATCAATTTCGTTTTTAAATGTATTACATGTTTGTGATTTTACATGACTTAATAATTGTATACATGTAGTATCTACTTTACTTATTATAGAGTCTAAAAAATCCACCATTTCATCCTCCGAGGTTAATTGCAACTTGGTATAGATGTGAAGACAATCTCGATATTCTATTATTTTGCCCATATGTTCGAATAAAAGTTCCGTGTCTTTTACTTCTTCGATTACGACTGGACTTCCTTCTCCAAGTGTTGCTAGCATAAGCAACCATATTATGCTCGCTTGTAACATTCTAAAAACGAAAAAAATAAAAAAATACCAATTTTTTATTTAATTTAATTACTAACTAAAATATATATATTTAAAAAATATTCTGTTCTTAGTCTGTCCATTTTTTTATTCGGTAGTTGTGAACCCGTCGCGTTTTATTGACTATTTTAATGGTTGTATTTAGCGAATTAGGTATTTCTATAACTTCATAAGGTCCCAACCATCCTAAACTTAATTTATTTGCTTTATTCGTATTAACAAGTAATACTTTGTCTCCGATTTTGTAATTTTCTTTTTTCGCAGTTTGGTCGTAATATCTCTGATCGCATTTTACTTTTTAGTAAATTTTCCCTGGCTAATTGATGAATAATTTGTAATTTGTTTTTGGTACTAATCAAACAGATCTCCTCATGATTGTATTGTATGGTTTTCTTTTACATATGCTGGGTAACGGATCACAACAACTATATAATATATATAATGGAGAAAATTTGGTTCCTTCATGTGGGGTGTGATTGTGTGTAAACACCGCCTCAGCCAACCATTCGTCCCAACTTTGTACATTTTTGTATACTATTATGCGAAGATATTCCACTAGGAACCATGTTTTCTTCCTAGAGCCCCATTAGATTGTGGATGATACGCTTAGGTTAGTAACTTCTTTATTTTAAGCATTTTACAAAGTTTTTTAAATAAATCACTTGTGAAATTTGTTCCCTGATCTGTTATTAGTTTCCTAGGTATGACTGAATATTTTAATATAATATGCTTATAAAACGCTCCTGCTACAGTTGTGGCTTCCATATAATTCAATTTTCTTAGATAAACCTTCTTTTATTGCTGTTACTTCCTCTCCATGCTCTTCTTCCTCAGATTTGTCTGTGTCTATTGTATTATCATTTTCCCGTTATTTATTTGCTTGAGCTCTAGTCACTATATTAATACAAACTTCCGTTGAATTGCTATTTTCGTTATCTATTTTTCTTCATTTTCGTCATATGGTATTCTACTGAGTGCACCCGCGTTCGAATTCCGTTTACCTAGCTTATAATGAACCGTATAAGAATATTCCGATAATCGCATTTTCCATCTATTCAACCGACCCTCAGGGTTTCGTTTATTAAATTAACTAATCAAAGGTTTATGATCAGTGTAAACAGTAAAATCCCTACCGAACAGATAACACCTGTAGTTTTTATGGCCCAATAAATGCCCAACATTTCTTTTTCGATTGTGATATAGTTACGATCGGCTTTGTTCAATACTCTACTCTACTGGCATATGCTATTGGGTGAGCGTTGTGACAACACAGCGCCTAGTGCTGTATTACATGCGTCGGTTTTTAATATAAATAGTTTCGTAAAGTTAGGATATTTTAGCAATGGCGGTTGAGTTAACAATTTCTTAACTTTTGCAACTATCAGTCCAAAAAAATTTTTCCCTTTTGTGGCTAATTTATATAAAGGGTCGCCAACCAGCTAAATTAGGCATGCAAGATCTGTAGTAATTTACTAAACCCAAAAAAGATTGGAGTTGGGTAATAGTTGTTGGTGTTCGTTTTATCAAGATCTGGTAATACCCCAATTTCCGTACATTTATGACCCAAATAAATTACTTCTCTTCTAAGAAATTTACATTTTTTGATTGAAGCTTCAAATTATTTTCCCTTAATCGTTCCAGTACTGCTATTAATTTCTTTTGATGGTCTTCTAAATTTCTTCCATAAATAACGATGTCATCTAAATATACGAAGCATTTAATTCCTTGTAAACCAAATAAAACGTAATTCATTAACCGTTGGAAAGTAGCTGGTGCCCCTGTCAAACCGAATGGCATTCTTTTAAATTCATAATGACCGAATATAGTGCTGAATGCTGTTTTTTCACGATCCTTCTTGTCCGCTAAAACCTGATGGTAACCACTGGCTAAATCTAATGTAGTAAAATATCTTGAATTTCCTAATTGTTATAAAATATCCTAGATCCTTCGTAAAGGACATGCATCCTTAACGGTTACTGCATTTAATTTACGATAGGCAATAACTCTCTAAATCGTTTTTTACCATCTGGTCCCGGTTTCTTTGAAACAACCAGAAGAGGTGAATTCCACGCACTTCGACTTGGTTGTATTATATCGCTGTTGAGCTATTGATGCAGTATCTACTTTACTTTCAATTTTATGAGCTATCGATGTGGTATGACTTAAATTTTCTCCTGGAAGATGAAAAATGTCTTGATACTCTTTACAAATTTCGTCTATTTTTTGTTTCTCTTCAACATTCCAATATTTATCAACTTCTAATTTTCCTTTTAACAACTTCAACCTCTGATTTAATTGATCATTTTCTGATTCAACGAAGAGTGTCCGTATATCAGCCCATATTTCACCCTCTTTATTATTTTCTTTTTTCTCTGTGAATTCTGCTAAATTTATTAATTCGTAATTACCAATTGGTGTTAATAAATTTTTTGACTCTTTGATGGTAACATCCTCTTCATTAATGTTGAGTACACTAAGATGTACCTTTCCAGTTTCTGCTTTTACTAAACCATTACCTACATAAAACCCTGGATAAATTTCCTCATTACAACATAAAAATTCCTCTGTCTTATTACTCGATATATTAATAATTTTTTCTGTTCTACCTTCTATCTGTATAACTTTGTATTCATCATTTTCATTATTTCCTTTTAAAATTTCAGTATCTTCACTGACGTCATTATAATTTCCTGCAATACTTGTAACATTCTCATTAACTTTCTCATTCAAATCATTACATTTTAAATTCTCCAATTTTTCCTCATAAAATCCTTCCCCCTTTGTATTATTTCCGTTAAATACACAATATTTATCATTAAACTTTAAACATTCAGTATCCATACTATACTAATCATAAATTTCTCCATTAATCATCAGGTGGTGAACGTCACACTAGATATGCTCTACGGTGAGATCTTAAAACTTCAGCAGCTAAATTTTGATGCTCTCAATAAAATTAAGTATTTAGAAGATCAAACTGTAACTCTCTCAGAGCAAAATGCATCTCTTTTAAAAAAAGTTGATACTCTAGAATCAAAAATAAATAGACTTGAACAAAACGAAATACAAAACTGTGTTGATATTGTTAGTATTCCTGTTTCTAATGACGTTGATGTAAAAGAGAACGTAATTAAGCTAATTTCTGAGGGAGTAGGCGAAAAAATGGAAGCTGATGTAATAGAATCTTGTTTTGTTAAGAAGGTAAATAATAACAAAAAAAGCAATTCAGCTGTTAACATTGTGTGTGTTAGATTTAGAACTTCTGAGTATAAACAAAAAATTATGAACAAAATACGTACCAATAAAATTGAATTGAATACCAATATCTTTGATGAACAACATAATAACAAAAACATATTTATAAATGATAGCCTTACTTCGTACACTCGATCTTTATTTCAAAAGACGAATCTACTTAAACTTAACAATAATTATAAATATGTTTGGATAAGAAATTCATCGATATTCATAAGGAAAAAGGAAGGCGATAAAGTGATAAAAATTAATAGTTTTGAGGATTTATCTAAAATTTGAATATTTTTTTTATTAATTATAATTATTATATAATGTTAAATATTAGTAATGCATATTCAGATCCTCATTATAATTTAAATGTTAATAGTTCTTCCTCTTCTATTTCCGATAATTTTAAATGTCTTTGTATAGATCATTCTAATGTAGAATTAAGTTCAGGGTTTTCAGTAATACATCAAAATATTCGAAGTATTAGAAAAATTTTTGATTTGTTCTTCTCTCATCTTGCATCTTTAGATCATTTGCCAGATATCATATTTCTATCAGAAATATGGATTTATGAGTTTGAAATCTCTGATTTTAATATTCCTAATTATGTATTTCTTGCCTCTTGTAATGATACGTACTCATCTGGTGGTGTTGCGGTATTTTACAGAAGTGACTTGAAGTGCGAAATTACTAAAAACAAATTAACAACTGCCGACATAATTGTGTTAAAATGTACAATTTCAGATGTTAGATATTGTTTTATATGTGTTTATAGATTACATAAATTTAGTACAGGTGCCTTTTTGGATGAATTCTCAGGTTTACTGGAAAATCAAACCTGTAAAAATTTAATACTTATAGGTGATTTTAATATTAATATTATGTCAAATTCATTGGAGGTCGATAATTATTTTTCAATTTTATCTGTTATAATAGAAAAACCACCTAGTAACAAAAATAAAAATATTATTTAAAATAATACTTATTTTAAATAAAATAATATATAATATATTAAATTTCATTTCCTTGACGCTTTTTTTATTTTAAATAAAAATATATAAAATTCAAATATCATTCTTGAGAAATAAAATAAATTAATTTTCCCAGAACAAAAAACTACATAATTGTTGCAACATCAACAATTATGCATTTTTATAAATTACTAAAAATAAAGAATTCTAATTTACACGCGCATAGATATTTTTGCAACCTTGCAGTTGCAAATATTAAAAGAACCAACATAATTAAGTTTGAAATAAAGTACAGTCAGTCTGAAGTGCACAGTCGAATCGTTATCATTGACTTATAATTTCGTTTATGTAAATCGTTTTCTTATATTATATAATTAAAAGTAATAAATAAATTTTAATAATAATTTTGTGTTAAATAATAATTTTGTGTTTTATTAATTTTTTTTTAATCCTGGAAAACCTTGAACTAAAATTGGCGCAGTCGGTAGGATATGCTAAGGATATCAAGAATAATTAAATTAAATTATTAAAATCTTTACGTTTCAACGTTTTATAGCATATCTGAAAAAAAAATAAAAGTGAAAATTTTTGTCAAAAGAAGTGGCAAAAATAACATTTTATAAACAAAAATATATAATTATATATATATATCCTTTTAATCAACAGAAGTGAAAAGAAGGATAAAATAGTTAATATATTATTTTTATCAAAAGAAGTGATAAATTGTTTTTATTAGCTATAAATTAAAACTGAGTGAAAAATACATTTTTTAATAAGAAATTAAAATAGTTATTTAACACTTATTTCTCACAATTGAAGTGAACAAATTTTTTTCCAAAGAACTTAAAGATTTAAATTAATAAATAAAAATTTAAAATAAATAAATAAATATTTATATATATATATATAAAATAAATAAATACCAAATAACTAGTGTTCAAAATATATACATTATATAAATCAATAAATAATAAATAAAAAAAATTAATTGAAGTCAATACATAACAAACTAAAATTATCAGTAAATTAACGAAAGATAAATAACCTAAAATAAATAACAAAATCTACATCTCCAAGAAACAACGAGGAAGTAAAATACAACATCATCAATACAACATCATCAATACAACATCATCAATACACCATCAATAGAATCAACTAGAATTTTCATCAATGGCGACCAATAATATTTCAAATACCAGGTATGATTAGTAATATAAGCAATGAGCAATAGTGATATCGATAATTTAACGCAATTAGTAAATTCAATAACAATTAATAATAATAGAAACGAAAATATTTCTGATAGTGCTTTTTCGCAAATAAATAATAACACGCACAACAATTCTAATACTCCTACAAGAAACATGACTACCTTATCCCTCAATATAGATCCATTAAAATACCTTCAAAAACTTCCCGAATTTTTTGGCGACTATAGAGAGTTACAAAATTTCATAAATTTAATCGACAAAGTTCATCCCATTCTGTTAAAATACGATGACCTAGGTCCTAGGACAAAGTATATTTTCTGATTTAATAAAATCAAAACTAAAAAATAAAGCTAGGGAAGTAATAGAAATAAATAATCACGTTACTGGTTGGCTGGAAATAAAAGAAATCTTAATAAATAATTTTGCGGATAGATTAAGCCTAGAAGAATTATTCGACCAATTACGTGGTACGACATTTAAAGGAAATTGTATAGATTTTTATAACGAAATAAAAATTAATTTAAGGAGATTAAATGTGAAAACTAGATTATCTATAAATGATGACTTACAAACGAAAGAACAAACAATAACGAATGACAAAAATTCTGCTTTAGCAATATTTAAAAATAAAATTCCAGAACCAATGAAATCAATATTGTATTGTAGAAATCCTGACAGTTTAGAATCTGCAATGGATATTCTTTACGAAGCCGGTTACGCTCATAATAATAATTTAAATTCTCCTAAGTATCAAAATTCGAGTCCAAAACATTATAATAAAATTCCTAATTCAAATAATAACAATAAGAGCAGAAATAATTATGAAAATTTCACCCATAAAAACGAAAATAATATGAATCACCCTGTAAGACATTTTAATAGAGATCAAAAATTTTCAAGAAATACTAATAAACAATTTAATAATTACAATAATTCGCAAAATCAAAGATATTTTAATAATCCCAGACAACAAAATTATGTACAAACTTCAAGACAAGTTCCTGAAAATCCTTTTAAGCAAAATCCTTTCAGACAAAATCATTTTTCTAATAATCAAAATTAGCCAAATAATCAGAACTATCAAAGTCATCAAAACCGTTTACCTCCTCCAGAACCCATGGACATAAATACAAACGAAGTCATAGAAACCAATTTCACAAATTTTTCAATTACAACTCCTGAAATTGCTTTGCCTTATATCCTAGTAGAAAATAAAAATAAAATATTAAAATTCATAATAGATTCAGGTGCAACACATTCAATAATAAATCCCGAATTATGTAGTCAAGAGGTTCGAAAACCATTAGATAAAACAATTATTTTAAGGACAATAAATCAAGAAGTCCAAATAAAAGAAAAAGCAACTATGTCTCTTTTTAAAGAATTAGGAAATCCGTCAAGGAAAATCGAAATGTACATATTCCCTTTTCATAAGTATTATGATGGACTTATAGGAAACGATATTTTAATTCCACTTAAATCGAAAATTGATTACGAAAACGAAACTCTTCAGACTCAAGAGAAAAAAGTAAAACTTCAATTTTTCAATAATAAACAAAATTTTAGTGTTAAATTAAACACGAAAGGCGATTTTGAAGCGACCATCCCTGTTTTGCAAAAAGAAGGTTTAGCCTATCTTAAAGAAAAAAAGTCCTTAGATGGCAAAATTACCTTGCATGAGGGAATTTATAATGTTGATAGTTATACCGTGAAGGCACAGCTACGCAAAGAGTGCGATGGCAGCCATGTTGTTAATTTTAACCCATTCGAAACAGAAATAGTAGATGAGAAAAATTTTAACGTAATAGAAGAATCTGAAAATAAATCAATTATTGAACAAATTCGTAAAGACCACCTAAATGTTGAAGAAAAAAAAAGCCTTTTAAATATAATAAAAAAATATAGCAAAATTTTTTATACTAATAATTCAAATTTGAGTTTTACTAATGTCATCAAACATAAAATTAGAACAACAAATGATGTACCAATATTCGCAAAATCCTATAGATATCCATATGCACATAAAGAGGAAGTCGAGAAACAAATACAGGAAATGTTAGAAAATGGCATTATTCGGTATAGTAATTCACCATATTCGGCACCCGTCTGGATCGTCCCGAAGAAGGCGGACGCCAGCGGTAAAGTAAAATGGCGCATTGTGATCGATTACCGCAAATTAAATGAGGTAACTATCGATGACAAATATCCAATTCCCAATATAGATGACATATTAGGAAAATTGGGTAGGTGCCAATATTTCACTACATTAGATCTTGCAAAAGGATTTCATCAGATTGAAATCAATGAACAAGACATCCATAAAACCGCTTTTAGTGTCGAAAACGGGCACTTCGAATTCCTCCGAATGCTTTTCGGGTTGAAGACAGCCCCAGCTCCATTCCAAAGGTTGATGAACTATGTACTGAGAGATTACATAAACAAAATATGTTTAGTATATCTCGACGACATAATTATTTTTTCATCTAGTTTGGAAGAAAATATTGATTCATTAAATAAAATATTTAATCGACTTCAGGAAGTCAAACTAATGGTCCAATTAGATAAGTCAGAATTTCTTAAGAGAGAAACCGAATTCTTAGGTCACATTGTTACTTTGGATGGTATAAAACCAAATCTAAAAAAGGTTGATTGTGTAAAAAATTTCCCTATTCCCAAAACTCCAAAGCAGATCAAACAATTTCTAGGACTCACCGGTTATTATAGAAAATTTATTCAAGACTACTCAAAAATTGCTAAACCAATTACTAAATATTTGAAAAAGGATCAAAAAATTAATATTAATGATCCTGAATATATTAAAAGTTTCGAAATGTTAAAAACCCTCCTAATTAGTGAACCAATTTTAAAATATCCCGATTTCCTAAAAACTTTTACAATAACAACGGATGCGAGTAATTTCGCTATTGGTGCAGTACTCTCCCAAGGTGGACATCCGAATTGTTATGCTAGTCGCACACTAAATGACCATGAATAACACTATAGCACAATAGAGAAAGAACTATTGGCAGTTGTTTGGGCAACAAAATACTTTCGTCCTTATGTATTTGGACGAAAATTTATAATAGAAACGGATCATAAGCCATTGCAATGGTTGTTTTCCATAAAAGAACCAAATTCTAAACTCGTACGATGGAGATTGAAGTTATCTGAATTTGATTATGAAATTAGGTATAAGAAAGGTGTGAAAAATGGTAATGCAGATGCCTTATCACGCATCGAAGTAAATATTTCAGAACAGTTAGAAAATCGCGAAATACCATTAAGTAATTCTCCTTTAAATATATTTAAAAACCAAATAATAATTTCTAGGATAAATTCTGGCTCACTAAAAATCAAAAATATTAAAGTATTTAATAAAGACAGGAAAATGATAGATCTAAAAGAATTAAATGAAGAAACAGCAATCACATTATTAAAATCCCATTTTAATCCAAAAAATTTAAATGCAATATTAATAGTGGATTCAGAATTTTGTAAAGTTTTAGAAAAAGTTTATTTTGATCACTTTGCAGAAAATGGTAATCTGAAAATTATTAGATGTAGTAAAATATTAGAAGATGTTAGAGATGAAGAAATTTTGGTAGACTTAATAGAAAAGGAACATTTAAAAAATAATCATAGAGGAATTACAGAAGTTTTTAAAGAATTAAAATTGCAATATTTTCATCCAAAACTATATGACCGGGTATCTAAATTTATAAACAATTGTGAAATTTGTAATATAGAAAAGTACGATAGGAAACCAATTAAACACAAATTTAAAATTACAGAAACTCCCGAACGTCCTAATCAAATTGTACATGCAGACGTATTTTACACTTTAGGAAAAAATATGTTTGTTACTTTTATAGATAAGTTTACGAAATATGCTCAAGCCATTAAAATAAACGCTAGAAACTGGACAGAATTTAAAAGAGTTATTTTGCAATATACATCTGTAGTTGGAAAGATAGAAAAACTAGTTGTAGATAATGAATTAGGTCTAAAAGCTATACCATTAATAGAATTTTTAAAAAAAGAAAACATAGATATACATTTTGTATCAAGTAGCAACCACACTTCTAATGCCGACATAGAAAGACTACATAATACCATCAACGAACATTTGAGAATTTTAAAGCATGATGATAATATACATACTGATACAGTAGAGGAAAAAATATTAAAAATTATATATTTCTACAATAATACCATTCATTCAACTACAAATCAAAGACCTGTAGATTTTAATAATGGCAAAATAAAAGATGAGGAATATGTTAACATTAGAGATAGAATAATTAAAATTAAGGAAAAGGTTATTAATAAGCTGAATGATAATAGACAAGATTTTGAAGTAGAATCAGGTCCAAATTATATTGTAGATATTAGGGGAGGGAAAAACCATGCAAAATTTAGAAAAATAAACACTGAAAAAATAGATGAAAATCATATCATAGATAAAGATAACGGTTTAAAATACTATAAAGTCCATTTGAAAAAGAAAAAGAGGTTTCAAGATAATAACTTTCCAACAATTTCTGCAAAAACCCAAAAACAAAAAACTAAAAGAAAATTTTCTATTCCAGGTGAAAATGTTTCGGCTAACATTCCCCATTGTTCTAATAATCCTCCCTCTATACCTGTCACAAGTAATAGAAGTCCAAAATCTGGACAATAATAATGGATATGTAACAATAAAACTAGAAGATAAAAAAATTACTCGAAGATATACTAAAGTTATGCATATGATAAACATTACAGAATACGAAGTTACACAAAATTTAATTTTCAATAATATCAAAACTATAGAAAAGAAAGCCAATATATTACAGCCCATGTACAATACAATTATACATAATTTTCATTTATTAGAAAGAAAAATACATACACTTACACCACATATTAGAAAAACGAGAGGTTTGGTAGACATGCTAGGTAAAGGATTAAAATATATAGCAGGAACAATGGATCATGACGACGAGGTAGAAATAAAAGAGCAACTAGACGCATTAGTTAAAAATAATAAAAATCTATTGTATGAGAATAATAAAAAAGTTCGTATTAATAACGACATATCTCAACAAATAAAGAATATCACAAAACAAATAAACCTTACACCGAAAAATATTTCTGATTATCTAAATAAATATATTCATCAAACGGAAAATAGAATAAAATTGTTAGAAGATGAAGTAGAATATATGCAAAGACTCTATGCCATTAATTATGATATAAATTTATTAAAGAATCATATAGATGATATAGAACAGATAATATTAACGAGTAAATTAGGTATGCTTTCAAAGAACATTCTTACAGATGAAGAATTAAATCTTTTACCTGATCTGCAATCCCTAAAGGACATTAAAATTGTTGTAGCTTTTCATTTAGACCAAATTATACTTATTACTTTAATACCAAAGTATAACGAAAACACGCTATCAGAAATTTTAATAGAACCAATACCAAATAAAGAAAATAAAGTAATACTCTTAAACTTAAATGAATATAAAGTATTAGTTGATAGTAAAAATCATATTTTTAAACCTTATGTAAAAGATAATTTAATGAAAAACTTAATAGAAATTGAAGATAAAGATTGTATTTTTAACATAATTAATTTTAAAGAAGCTCATTGTATAATGAAAAAGTATGAAAAAGATGAAATTAAAGAAATTGTGCCTGGAATTATAGTAACGAAGAATATTAATACATTGTCAATTGATCAGAATTGTAATAATTTAAATATAAGTATATCGGGAAGTAATTTAATAAAATATAAAGATTGTAAGTTAAAAATAAATAACGTTTTATATGAAAACTATTTTGTAAAAGTACACGATAAAGTAATATTGCCATATTATACAACAATGATAAAAGAAAATAAAACAATGAAATTAATTAAACTTGAAGAAATACACATAAATAATATAAATAATAATAGAGAAAAGTTAAATGAAATTGTATCAAAAAAATATCAAGATTATGCTATAAATATATCAATTAATTCGTTTATCATATTAGTTATCATTGTAATAATTTTAATTGTAAGATTTTTTATCATAAGAAAAAAAAATAATAATATTGTAATAACTTCGTCGGAGCCTCAGACTAACGGTGGGGGTGTTATAATAGAAAAACCACCTAGTAACAAAAATAAAAATATTATTTAAAATAATACTTATTTTAAATAAAATAATATATAATATATTAAATTTCATTTTCTTGACGCTTTTTTTTATTTTAAATAAAAATATATAAAATTCAAATATCATTCTTGAGAAATAAAATAAATTAATTTTCCCAGAACAAAAAACTACATAATTGTTGCAACATCAACAATTATACATTTTTATAAATTACTAAAAATAAAGAATTCTAATTTACACGCGCATAGATATTTTTGCAACCTTGCAGTTGCAAATATTAAAAGAATTAACATATAATTAAGTTTGAAATAAAGTACAGTCAGTCTGAAGTGCACAGTCGAATCGTTATCATTGACTTATAATTTCGTTTATGTAAATCGTTTTCTTATATTATATAATTAAAAGTAATAAATAAATTTTAATAATAATTTTGTATTAAATAATAATTTTGTGTTTTATTAATTTTTTTTTAATCCTGGAAAACCTTGAACTAAAATTTTTATCATCTTTTGGATTAAATTCATTAGTATCAGACCCCACGCGTGTAACATATTCATCAAGTTCTTGCTTAGACCATATATTTTTAAGGCTTCATAGGAATAATCGTGTTGATTACAAGACAGCTATATTTGATTTTAAGATTACTGATCATTCTTTAACTACTATTCAACTCAATCATAATGTTGATAGGCAAAAAAATAATGTTTACGACGAAATGAAAAAAATCAATTTTATAGCTCTAAAATCAGTTTTAACCTTTGAATTCTGGGAAAATGTTTATTCAGCAGCTGATCCATCTAGAGCTTTATTTTTAAATTTATTTTTAAATAGGCTTCAATATCACATATCGAATTGTAGTCATAGTATTATTAAAAATGCAAATAAATTCATAAAACTTAAACCGTGGATGTCTTTATCGCTATTAAAAAAAGTAAAAAAGAAAAATCGATTACGTATTCGAATCACTAAGCATCCGGATAATTTAAGAATAAAAAGGTACTATCATAAACTATGCAGGGAATTAAAACGTGAAATTGGAATATGTAGTGATAATTATTATAGTATAAAGTTAGTAAATAGTTCTGGCAACGCTAAAAAGGAATGGTAAGTTGTTAATGAAATACTTAATAATAAAAAACCAAATATTGATATTGTTTTACATGAAAACAATGATATTGTCAGTAATTCAACTGATGTTGCTAATTTGTTTAATAGCTTCTTTTCTACTATAAGTAGTTCACTTTTGAATAGTACTACATATAATAATAATAATAATAATAATGATGGAAATACTGGTGTTGATATTAATAATAATAATAATACTATTAGTAATAATATTAATTATAATCGTAATGGTAATGGTAATAATATTAATAATGATAATAATAATTATAATTTATCTTGTCATTGTAGTGAAATAATCAAGCAAGAACCTTTTAACTCTGAAAGTTTTTTCTTTGATTATTTTTCTGCATTAGAAATTCATAAAATTATAATGTCACTGAAATCTTCAAATTCAACATCATTTGACAATATCTCTAGTAAACTATTAAAAAATATTTCTTTGCAAGTTGCTGATGTTTTATGTTATATTTTTAACTTCAGTGTGCATAAAGGTATATTTCCTGATGAACTAAAAACTGCAATAGTAATTCCTTTACATAAAAAGGGTGATAGTACCTGCTTAAACAACTATAGACCTATTTCGCTGCTATCCGTTTTTTCAAAAATTTTTGAAAAAGGCATAAAGACTAGAATTTTATCGTTCCTTGAAAATACTGCATTTTTTAGTAATTTCCAAACTTTGTTTATGTTTGGGAATTTACAAATTATTTCATATGTTATGTTGTAACAAAAAAGAAAATTGTTTAGTAAAGATATTTAATCAATGTTGCATGGATAATAAATCAAGAAATCATCAATCTATACCTATTGCTATAAGCTATCATAATGATGAAGATGAAGAAATTAATTTTGTTCCATCTACATCAATATCACCGCCTAATATATCACCATCAGCACCACCACCACCAAATTATAATGATGTAAAATCAAGTAAATTAAGAAAAAATAAAAAACATAATTATTCATTACGATCAACAACTAAGGGATTTTCAATTGAATATTAATCTGATTAAAAAATTATTAACTTCAATTTTAACAAGATACGTGTTATGGTCCAATATTACAGTTATATTCATATATAAATTTTATGATTAATTTATTTTCAACTTTGATTGTTTATATTATTATATTTTCGATTTTTTATTTAAAATCATAATAATGTAAATATTTTGATCTTAATTTTTAAATATAAAACATAATTTGTTGTAAATATTTTGATCTTTAATTTTTGCATAGAAAACATAAATTGTTGTAAACAAGATAAAACAATTACATTATTTTCTATAAATTTTAGTATATAAGAATCTGGAATTAAAAAATTAAGACAGACAATATTGTAAAGTCTTGAAGTTCAAATCAAATGAAGAAATTAAAGTTACACAAGTTATTATTTTATTTACTGGAAATTAGTAGATAAACAAGGCTGGTTCTAACTCAATCAAAAGAGTTTTTTCTCTTTCGCACTTATTATAATAGATGGTTTACTTTTTGTATAACCTTGAACTATAAAAACTTTGTTTTGATTTGTTTATTTTTTGTGGTAAGGTTTTTATCATGAAATATTTTGTTTTAGCTTGATTGAAAATGCGGGAAAATTTTGTTTATTTTTGCATAATCTTATGAAATATTATTTAGGCGAGTGGGATGTGAGATTTTTTTGTGATGTATAAAAGTTTTTGGTTAAATTAGAATCTATAATCTTAGGATGCATCTGG
This sequence comes from Rhamphomyia laevipes, assembly GCA_963920725.1. Lineage (NCBI taxonomy): Eukaryota > Metazoa > Arthropoda > Insecta > Diptera > Empididae > Rhamphomyia > Rhamphomyia laevipes. The sequence goes on along the minus strand of OY987255.1, from coordinate 54,485,192 downwards.
CGGAAGTCAAAAAACAATTATGTGTGGGTGAGGTGTTAAATCTATAATCACAGGATGCAGTCCAGGAAATTATTTGAATATGGGCGAATGTCTTTGTTCTCATGGAAACTATATTGATAAGATTTTTTCGTTATTTTAAATTGAAAGAAAATGTAGTGGGGAGTAATTGTATATATACCAAGTAATTTTTGAATATTAATTATAAGTAATTGATAGGTAGTGAAGTGAAATATATAATTGAAACCTCTTAAAGTTTAACAATGTCAATGGCTATAGGAAAAATTAATAATATAAACGAATTAGTGGAAAATATTAAATTAATAACAACAACAGATCAAGAGCCGGCAATATACATCAGGTGGGTTGAAAAATGTGATACAACCATTAAAGAATTACAGCAAATGCTTACAGAAATCATTGCAATTGGTGCAAGAAGACACATTGAAAGTGAAATTTCCAAAGTGCTAACGTATCAGCAAATAATTAGAAACAAATTGGTCATAGGTGGAAGCTACAATCTAAATAACATTTCTACTAATGTAGCATGGAATATATTAGAATCAGCATTCAGGACAAGAATACAAACAGGTGTTATTTCTAATTTGAAACATAAGGAGCCTAAGCATTTTTTAGAAGATGCCAAAATACTGTTTCGATTAAACGTTGAGAAAATATTGCAACAAAATCGTGTTGTGAAAATAAATGCAGCATTTTGTGGTCAATTTGTTTTTAATAAGATGGATAAAGTAATAACAGAAGTTAAATATATAAATACTAGAACTCATCAGCTGGATATGAATGATAACATAGAAGAATTGTTTCAAAAAAACATATTGCAGTCAATACTTGTGCAACTGGAAGAATTTCAAGAGAGAGATAGTGGCTGGGCGTTGCAATCAATTATTAATTTAGTTTTAAATATTAATAAGCACACTCTCCTTTTAGCATCATCATACATTAGATTACCAAAAGCAATAAGTGATAAAAAAGCGTGCATAAATTTTCAAAATCGGGATGACGCTTGTTTTGCATGGTCTGTAGTCTCAGCCCTTTATCCAAATGTTCAAAACAATACAAGAACTAGCTCATATCCAAATTATGCGGAAATATTAAATTTAAATGATATTATATTTCCCATGACAATAAAACCAATTCCACAATTTGAACAGCAAAACAGTGAGATTGCAATAAATGTGTTTACTTTGAAAAATAGTAGACGAAATATATATAGAACAATATCAGCATATCAAAGTAAAAAGGAATCACCATCAAGATAATAAGATTTAAAATAATAAATTTTATTTTTCAAATAATAATTATTTTTAAATTGTAGCATTAATTTATTGGTATTTAAAGACGATTATGAGAATGAATACAGCTCAGAAGAGGAAAGCGATGATAATGATTATGAGCTACCTGCAAATAGATATCATTATTGTTGGATAAAAAGTCTTTCTAGACTTGTTTCATCTCAACTATCCAAACACAGAAAAAAAAGTATATTTGCAATCGTTGCCTTCACTATTTTACGACATTGCAACATCTGGAAATACATCAAATAGATTGTTTTTAAATGAATTCTTGTAGGATTTCTTTGCCAAACAACTCCAATAAAATTGTAAGTTTTAAGAATTTTAATTATAAGACTAAGTTTCCGTTTGTCATTTATGCGGATTTAAATGTGTATTAAAACCTTATACTGATATAAGTAAATTCCAAGAGCATGTACCATATAGTGTAGGCTTCTTTGTTAAATGACAATACATTATCGTTTTTTTAACCATATCGTGGTGAGGATTGTATTGCTTGGTTTGTAAAACAATTGAAAGAATATGCTGAAAACTTAGAAACAGTATTTTTATGTTCACTTCCAATGGATACGTTAACCAATCAACAAAAATATGATTATGAATTAGCAACAGTATGCCATATTTGCGAAAATATTTTTACTAATGATGATGATGATGAAAATATAAAGGTCAGAGATCATTGTCATCTGACTGGTCTTTATCGAGGTGCTGCCCATTCAAAATGTAATATTAATTTTAAAGATACACATATTGTCCCAATAATTTTCCATAACCTAAGTGGTTATGATTCGCATTTTATTTTAAAAAATATTGCTCAAGATATTCCTGGTGCGTTAGATATATTACCTATAAATAAAGAAAAATATATTTAGTAAATTAATAAAATATCGATTTATAGATTCCTATAAATTTATGGCCCAAAGTTTAGATGGTTTAGTATCAAATTTTGATAACTTTCCTGAATTAATATCACAATTTAATAATTTAGAAAATTCCAAACTTCATCTAATAACCCGAAAGGGTATCCATATGATTATATTGATTCATTTGATAAATTTTCTGAAACCACACTTCCAAATAAAGATATGTTTTATAATAAACTGAATAGCTCCGATATAAAAGATGAAGATTACTTACATGCACAACAGGTGTGGAGCGAGTTTAGTGTAAGAGATTTAGGCGAATATTCTGATTTATATCTAAAAACTGATGTTTTGCTTTTAGCAGGCGTATTTGAGCAATTTCGAATTCAATGCATTCAAGAATATGAACTTGATCCAGCACATTATTTTACTCTACCAGGTTCTACTTGGGATGGTATGCTAAAATATACCAAGATAAATCTAGAATTACTTACTGATATCGATATGATATTGTTTGTGGAAAGAGGTACCAGGGGTGGCCTAAGTCAATGCTCTAAAAGGTATTCGAAAGCAAATAATAAATATTTACCCGATTATGATCCAAATATTCCAAATAATTACATTATGTACTTTGATATAAACAATCAATATGGTTGGGCAATGAGCCAGTATATGCCATATGCAGATTTCTGTTGGACTGAATGTGCCGGATTTGATGTTCAAGCAATTAGTGATACATCACCAATAGGATATATTTTAGAAGTTGATTTAAAATATCCCGCTCAACTGCATGATTCGCATCTAGACTTACCTTTTTGTCCAGAGCATATTGCAGTGATGTTTTCACTACCCATGAGTGGTGATTTGTTTGAGGTAAAACAAGGTATTCATACATATCCCAATTTCGAAAGCTCATTTGAATTGGTTGGTTACTTTCTGATATTTTCAATAATCCTAATTTGATATTATCAGCTACAGTTAGATGAGGTATTCGCCATTGTAATTTAAAAATTTGAAACTTATAATCCAATATAGAGGATACAGCATTGTCATCGGCACGATTTAATATCAATTCATGTTTTGCGTTTATGATTATTTTTTTATAATCTTCAGCAAACCCTAACAGCATTTTCAATGGTATACAGAAATTAATGTGTCCACCTGTTGGAGTAATATCATTCTTTGGTGACCAGCCTGCATTTAATAAGCTATTGCTTTCGCTATTATCAAATGAAATATAGTTTTTAAGTGTTGAGGTAATCCCAGTATTCCTACACCGATCGATTTCTACACCATTCAACTCATAACGAATTTCATCAAAGAGAAATGCCATACCGTTGTTCACTAATTTCGCTCCCCCAGCAGTTCCATCAGTTTTTGTAATAGCAGCTTCAATATATAAAAAGCTTTCACAAGGTAACAGATAAAGATCTTGATGTTGAACAGAAATTCTAATTTCATCTCCACTGTTATATGAATTTAAGAAAGATGAGTAAGTATGATATTCATGTTTTGTGATGCTATTATCGTAAATAGCGCCTTGTGTAATATTAAGCATGTCACTCATTTTAGTTTTTTAATTTTAAACCAAGACTTGTTAAATAAATCTTATTACTTGATGTAAGAGGTCTTAACTGCTTTGTGGTTGACAATTGTGTGACTAAGGGGGCGTTGTTTAGCGGATATTTATCCTTATTGTAAATTAACATACTATGATTGTTGTTTTTTCAAATGTAATCTGATTGTTATAGCTTCTCCTCTAAAATTTATTAGATCACCATCCTGGTCAATTATTTTTAATGTGATAGTGGTTATCCTCTTGAAGTTCACAGGTAAATAGATAACGTTTTGAGGAACTTCTTGCGCTGGTACATTATTCAAAAAAGACCCCACAATAATATTGCAATCAATTCGAATTCCATTTACTTTATTTATATTTACAGGTAAATCTGATATATGTTTTTTCTTTTTTGCTAATTCTCGTTTACTAAATCCTAACAGTTGTCCAATGGATCGCTCCTTATTAAAATATATATCAGCAGTTGCAGTTATTTCCAATTTAAAAGTATTATTATTAGCTACTATTTCAACTTTATATAAATTATTTCTATTTATTAATTCACTATTTATATATCTATAAATATCATCGATTTCATATGAGCCAATCGGAACCTCAATTATCATATCACCTATATGAAATAAATTATTTATTTTGTCTATGTTTGGTATAGAATTATATGGTTGAAAGTCAACGAGGCCGCAAACTTAATCTTCAGATAATTCTAATGGTGGAAAATACTCAGTTGATAAGACAGAAGTATTTCCAGTAAAAGTAAGTGTCAACGACATGACTGCTGATAAGAACATAAAAACATTTTTATTGCCACTTCATATATATATACATATGTTATGTATGTAGATAAGAATAAAAAAAAAATTTTGCTTGCAATTTAAATTATATTTATTTTTCTATGATTTCTTAACACAATTGAACAAAAATTTTAAACATAATTGACCACATATTACAGTGTTATAGTTTTGATAAACATTATAATTATAGGTAATGTTACTGTTTAGATAATTTACAAGTTCAATAATTGGTGGCCTTAGATTTCCAAAACTGTCGAAATACTTAGAATTGTTATTGTTTTTGTAGGATGCCACCCAATGAGTTCCAGGACCAGATGAGTCATCCAAATTCAAAATCCACATTCTATTTTCCAAGGTTTTTTTGGTAGATTATTTCTCATAAATACACCACGAAAGTGAGGTATTTTTTCGGCAAATTTATATAGATCCAATTCAGTTAGAGGCCTATTATTGGGTAGCGTCTGTTTCAGTTTTTTGAATAAGGTTTTAAAATCCATGCCCCTGTTTATATGGTTTCAAATATAGCCCACGACCTATAGCAATAGCTTCCATTGTTTTGTTATGACGTTGACTTTCATCGAAATTTTACTGCAGTAATTGCTTTAGCTATTCCTGCAGCACCACCTGATAGTACACCAACTGCTGAAAGTCCAGCAAAAAGCGGTACCAAAAATGGTAAAACATCACCTGTTTTTGGTATAGGAATTATTCTCGGTGCTTCAGCTACTGATTTATTAGAAATAACCTTTTTAGTAGTATTAATAGCCATTTTAATTGCATCGTTTACATCATTAGGATTATGTTTTAATATAGATTTCTTAACATCTCGAACAGCTTTACGAAACAAGCTCTTCTTTTTAAAGCTATTTTTATTTTTTCTAGCTTTATTAATCTTATTTATGCCCATACCAAGCTTAGATTTCATTTTCATAATGTTTGTTATCAATAATGCGTTGGTACGCTCAGATAAATTTGAATCTTTTGCAAGAACACGTTGCCACGCTTTTTCTGCCAATATTTTATCTGCTATATTTCGTTCTGTTCTGATGTATTACGAAATTTTGAATATGCAATATCGTGTTCTTTACACGCTGAGTCCAATCGATTTATACCCTCGTCACCTCTAGCTAATCTTTCATTTAATTTAGTTCCAGGACCGCAATAGTTATAACCAGGTAGATGTAATTCGAAAGGTAATTTATTAATTGCAGAATTTATTAGTCCTCCTCTAGTGACAGGCCTCTTGCAACTAAAATTTTTATGTAGAGACATTTCAGTGAGGTTGCTAAATTGATTATGAATAAAAGAAACTAAATGCAAATCGTTTTATATGTAAAATCATTTATAAGGATGAGGTTAATAAAACAACACCTTAATTTGCCGATAAGGAATGCTGATGTGAATTGCAATATGTATTAAGAAAAATTTAAAACATGGAATATTATTCCCAAACAGCATAAGGGGAATAATAGCAGGTCCATCAAACTGTGGAAAGACTAATGTTATATTAAGCTTACTTGAACACCCCAATGGATTGAAATTTGAAAATATATATATTTATTCAAAATCATTGTACCAGCCAAAATATGAATATTTAAGAAAGATAATAAAACCAATATCTGACATGGGATATAATACATTTTCTGATGGTAGTGAAGTTATTCCGCCCGAAGATGCCAAACCAAATTCCATTTTTATTTTTAATGATGTAGCTTGTGGAAAACAAGATAACATGCGTTCTTATTTCTGTATGGGTCGTCATAATGAAATTGATAGTGTTTACCTATGCCAAACTTACACGCAAATACCGAAACATTTAATACGTGATAATGCCAATTTCATAATCATTTTCAAGCAGGATGATATGAATTTAAAACATATATATAACGATCATGTAAACCCAGATATGTCATTAAATCAATTCCAAAGCATATGCCAAGAATGTTGGAAAGAAAAATATAGTTTTCTAGTTATTGATAAGGATAGTCCCTTGGAGAAGGGGTGATACCGGAAACAATTTGACAACTTTATACTTTTATAAAATCATAATCATTCCAATTGAAGTTGTTGTTTGAGTAAGATGGTGTATTACGTTGATTTACAAGGATTTAAAAATACAGGCAATGATTTTATTCCAAAAGAAATTGCTGTTGCTTTATCATCTGATAGCAAAACACAACATTTTATTATAAAACCACCGTGTAAATTTAATGAGCTATCTGTACCTGAACAAATTCAAGCTAATTGGCTTTATCATAATCATCATGGAATTAAGTGGTCGGCAGGATTTATTGAATATAAAGAAGTTGAAAAATATTTAATTCAAACACTGAGAAATCAAATTGTTTTTGTTATAGGTGTTGAAAAACAAATATGGCTCGAAAATATCATTGGGGGTATTGTCTTAATATTTTGGCTGCCCTAACTTGAAATCATTAAAACAAATTCATAAAAATACCCCTAGGTGTTGTCTTCATCAAGGATGCTGCTCACTACAGAATGTTTTATTATATAAAAAATTCCATTCAAATGTAAACATTCCAATATGCCAGCCGTACGTGTATAGGTGGGCTACATTATCCACAATATTTACATTTGATGATACCTGTTAGATATTTGTATCAAATAGACCTGTACATTAAACATGTACATTAAACAGGTCTGTTCTGTTAGCTGTTTACATCAAACAGATCTGTTACCTGTTAGCTGTTTACATCAAACAGACCTGTTACCTGTTTACATCAAACAGACCTGTTATCCGTTTACATCAAATAGACCTGTTAACTTTTTACATCAATCAGACCTGTTGCACTAGCTATTGATAACAGGTTGTTTTAACAACAACCTCAAGGAAATAAAAACAATAGTATGGATAAAAAGTTAATTAAAGATATTATTAAAACTAGGAAGCAGATACAGCCTTAGAAAAAACATTTAAATCTATTAGTAAGCCTTTGAAAGATGTTGCTGATATTGTAAAACCTGAACAAATTAAGGAAGAACATGATTCCAATTCTGACCCAAGATTTAAACAAATTAAGGAAGAACAAGGCTCCAATATTGAACCAAGATTTAAAAAACGGCTGCAAGCATTCCAAAAAATTAAAGCTTCTACACCATTTAAAAAATCATATACAAGCTCGACATATGAAACACCTGAATCACCAAGTTTTGATGTGATACAAGATTCCGATACTATTAAACCCAAATCATTGAGTTTTGATGACACTCCTGACATACATACAGATTTATTTTCAAAATCTAAACAACTATTTAACTCACCTAATACATCTAGTCACGATAAGAAATATGGTCCACGGAGGAATCTATCAACCTGAGGGTGGAATATTGGAAATGCAAATCTAAAAATAGCTCCTAATAAGGATATTTTAATTGATGATAAAGTATATAGTGGAACAATAGGGTTATATGAACTACTATTTAAAAAAAACCTACAATCTATACTGAAAATGATTTAGAGCAATACAAAGAAATTTTAACAAAGACCAACGCACATAAACGTAATTTTGATCCAAATCAACAAATAAATGGTAATAGAAGCTTCAAATATCAAAATATCATTGGAAAACTTTTTAAACATAATTATGAAACCAGAACTCAAAACAAAATGGGTGATGGTATAAGCATGCAACTTTCATCAAACGAAATTGATTATGTTCACTGGGATGATCCAAATGAGTTGGTTGACCGGTTGAGGTTATTAATAGAATCACATAGTGCTGGTCATAATAATCATAATAATGAGATTATATCAATTATAGAAGAACTAAGAGAAGCTGATATTATTATATAAATATAACAACATAACATTATAAAAATGGTCTTGGACAAGTTCGGTCGCAATAATACTAAATCTGGGGCTGGTTTGCGAGGTCCTGCGGGACCACCAGGTGAGGGGTTTCGTTTGTCTTTTAACGGCAATTATGATGTTAAACATAAGAAAATTGTTAATCTCGCACAACCTAATGATGATAATGATGCTGCAACTAAAAAATATATAGATGCCACACTTGATAATTATCAACGTATGATTAGTAGTAATTATTTGGAAACTAAACAATATTCAGACACCCAAATCACTTTAATCAAAGATGATCTTAAAGATTTCGAAGAGAATATGAATCATTCATATGTTGAATTGGAAGAAATGGTTGATAAATGTAAAAAAAGTAGTGAAGAATCAAAACCATATATAGATAAACGAATAGGTGTACTTCAAGTTGAATATAATGATTTTAAAGAAAATATGAATCAATCTTATATTGAAGTAGAAGAAATGGTTGCTGAATATAAGAAAAGCATTCAGGAATATGTAGATGAAACTGTACTTGCAATGAGAAAATATATAAAAACGAAAATAGATCCGGTATTAGTACCAGATGCCAAAAATCAGAATTAAAGAGCACAGTATTTCATAGTATATTGTAATGAGTAATAGGCAAGTTGTTGTTGATGATGAGCTACATAAGCCAGCTCACAAAAACTTTAAGCGCCGACGTGTCAATCAAAAAGGTATAGATGATTTATGGCAAGCAGATTTGGTTGAAATGGGTGCTTATGCGAGTCAAAATAAAGGCTATCGCTATATGTTAACAATAATTGATACATTTTCCAAATTTTGTTGGACAATACCAATTAAGAATAAAACTCGATTGAATGTAAGCAGGGCGTTTCAATCTGTATTATCCGAAGGTCGCATTCCTAAAAATCTTCAAACTGATGATGGAACTGAATTTTACAATAAGACTTTTCAATCACTCATAACAAAATATGAAATTAATCACTATTCAACATATAGTGTATTAAAAGCATCAATAGTTGAAAGATGCAATAGAACTTTAAAATCAAAAATGTGGAAAGAATTTAGTATGGATGGTTCTTATCGCTGGCTTGCTATACTAAAAAAAATTAGTATATGAATATAATCATAGTAAACATAGTACTATTAAAATGAAACCTTGTGATGTTAATACAGACAAGGAAAAACATTTGCTTTCAACAATATATTCCAACATTAAAATATCTAATAAGGAGAAATTAAAGGTTTGAGATTTTGTACGTATTAGCAAGTATAAACATGTCTTTGAAAAGGGATATACACCGAACTGGACAACAGAGATTTTCAAAATTAACAAAATTCAGATAACGAATCCTACAACATATCTTTTAGAAGACTATCAAGGTCATCCTATAAAAGGAGCATTTTATGGACTCGAACTAAATAAAGTTAAATATCCAAATGTTTATCTTGTTGAGAAAATAATAAAAACAAAAGGTAATCTGGTGTTTGTTAAATGGCTTGGATTTCCTTCTCATCATAATTCATGGATAAATAAAACAGATGTATTATAATTTATTTATATGTATTTAAAAATAAAAAAACTTATTACATAACATTGCGTTATTATTAGTCATAATAAAATGTACTTCACAATTTTTTTTTTTAATGATATATTCATTTTATATGTCTGCTTCATCTGCTTATAATTGATAATTTTCAAATCAGACTTATAATCTGGATCATATTTCTTAACAATTTCAACTTCACCATTACTCAAAATCCTTTCCGTTTCAAACTCATGGTATTCATAACAGGAGATTGATAGTGTTCTATTATAAAAATTACTATCATAAGTACAACGCACTGTTAAGGCTTGATCTTCAAATTCCATTTTAAAATGTCTGTAAAAAATATTTTCACTTTCAATAATTCCAGCTATTTCAGATTCTTTTCTAATTAGATCTTGCCTAAACACCTCTATAGCCACTTCTGCTGTAAGAGGTATGCTTTCGCTTCCAAAGCCAAAACTTTGTGTGCTCAAAATTCCACTTCCAGCATTAGTAGTAGCGGTAGTAAATGTTTTTTCTGTACTATTTGTTAGGATTTTGAATACAAATTCAACACCTACAGTTTCATTGTTTGGTAAAAGCAATGAAAACTCCATATTGGCATTACTATTTATATCAAGAATAAGTGGTATCACACCACCAAAACTTACGGTACCGAAAGTTATTACTAATAATAATGATATTAAATGCTTTAATGTCTCCATTGTTTAAAATAGTTATTTTCAATGCTGAGAACTCACTTCCTTCTACTTCACCTTCACGTTAATGACTGATAATTATTTCGCGTCTACATATACATTTAAATAGTAAAACGTAAATAAAATTTCATAAGTTTTAAGCAGCATCGCTCAATGTAACTGAAAGTAATACATGAACATGTATCTGGTCCTGATGTTACACAATCAGAGGCCCATAGACAACTTGAAAAGTGATGACCATGTATTGAATATTTTATTTCTTCCAAAGCAAACTTCTTCAATAAAAAATAATATTTTTCAAATTTCTCTTTATGTTCCTCAAGCATAAAGTCTTCATATTCATTTACAAACTTATTTGTAACTATTATTTTAAGAATAAAATTGTTCATTAAAGATGATGATGATTCATTTTCAAAATCAAACACGGTAAAAGAATTAATATCTTCCAGATCTTCATGTGCTAGCATAATGATTCAACTTCGACCAAATCTATTGTATAACTGGGAGGTGATTGTAAAATATTTTTAGTTTTGCGATTTTTTTGTTGATAATCATCATTTTCAACATCTCTAGCTGGCTTGTAATATTTCCAATCATCTTCATCACTAAATGGGCATTTTGCAGGAAAATGATTATTTGCTTTATATGTCATAGCTCCACTTAGAACATTACCCCTTATCATAAGATCTCCACCTACATATATATATATATATATAAATATATATATAAATAAAAATAAACTCAATACTAATTTTGTTTATAATTTAAATTTACCGATTGACTCAATTTTACAATGCCGCCAAGGCCTAAATATAAAATCTTTTAAATTAGATAGATTTTCACCATTCCTTAATCGTAAAATTAGGCATCTTGTACCAGATGTACCATTTTCAGGTGTCATGATATATACCTCCATTACATTTTTTGTAATATTTGCACTCATAAAAATAAAAAATTTCCATACAGCAACAGCTTGATATATACAATACTTTTCCCCATCTTTTATGGTTTCACACCAGAATGTTACCTCCTCCATCGACATATCAATTATGATTGCCTAATCTTATAATAGATTTTAAATAAAATCAATAACATTTTTTAAAAAAATCATTCTAATGACAAAGAACAGCGATAAAAAAATAATAAGAACATGGAATCTCTCAAAATGTAACATCCACACTCTAAACTATAAAATATTTTAGTCATAATTATGTATCATTTTTACAAATATGACCCGCATTATATGAATTCCCTGACCTTACCCAACGCAGAATATATTTTTCTCATGAATACTACAGAGAAAAAATCTTATCAACATTTCTTATTCTAACTACAAACATAACCATATGTTTTTCCATTTTTATATTTAGTGTATTAAAGTGGTAAAGAAAAAATATTTCTATGTTCTTATCAGCAACAAATATGCCTGACGTTAGAGGAATTCCCTGACGTCACTCAATCAGAGTGAAACCATATTATCTGAAAGTGTAAAATTTCTGTATTTTTTAAATAAAAAAAAAAAAAAAAAAAACGTTCATTTGTTTTTATATTTATATAAATTTTTATTGCTTATATATATATATATATATATAAATAAAAATTAAATTAAAATATATATATATAAAGTTTATTTTCTAATAATACATTCTGCTTCTTCCTCTTCCTCCTGCCTGAGGTCCCCTAATGTTCGCAAAATCTTCAGTTAATAAATTATTAAAATTTTGCCGATGCTCACTACAGCTCAACCTCTTGTTTTTTGTGAAGAGGGGTAAACCGTATCCGAAATAATACAGGTAGTAGCTGTTGACCGCATTATTATTTGGCGCTATTGCTACCTTCAGATGATCGTGTTGCACAGATGTTAGGCACGATGCTAGGCAATGTGCAACAAAATAGAATTCATACAGAATTCCATTTTTCTGGAATGATATCCAGGAATGATTGCGGTCATCGAATATGTCAAATCGTTGTGGAAGACGAAATCCTCTTCCATTCTGAATTCGATTGCCTTCTTCTCCAGTATTCTTGTCATCCGAAATAAATTACTGTCAAATATGTAAACTTCTACATATGGACAGTGTTTATTTCCCCATATTAGTTCGTTTACATATTGACCTGAAAAAAAAAAGTTATTATTTAAATAATATTTTTTTTTATATATAAATTACTTACCAACGATTAAAAATCTGATGCCATTCATCAGATTTTTGAGCGTTTTGTTAATACTTGCTGTTATTTCAATAAACATGATTATTATATAAATAAATAAAAATAGAAAAATTTAGTCCTTTTATAGTCAAAATTTCTAAGTTTTTATAAAACTTTATAGTGGTGGGGGACCACTAGAATTTAGAATTTCTTATCATGAATAATGTGAAAAGTATTTTTTTTTTTAAAAACTACAAAAATAAAAGTTTTTTATCCAAAATTAGTAAAGAATTTAAAAGAAAGAAACAATTTTTTTGTTTTTTATTTTAAATTCATCTGATTATCTTAAATTTATATTTTACTTAAAACTAGTTTAAATGATTGTCCCATAGCCCCCTCATTTCTGATGCTATATCCTCCAGTATTCAGTTCTTCAAGCATTTGATTTGTCAATATTTTATTATACCTTACCGGTATGAACATTTCTGCATTCTCAAACTCTGCAACTAATTGGTCACCATGTTTTGTTTTTACCCTTTTGATTAAAAGGATTTCATATTCCACATTTGGTAGCATATCCCTACATGCTAGTTTAGATTTATATTCTAAATTGTTGAACACATTTAGAAGCTTATTAGATTCTTCATCTAACTCTGGACCCCACATTTGCGATGGTTCAATGTACTTCTATATAAAAAAAGATTAATTAATATAATAATTTTTATAAAAAATTTATATTTACAGCGTAATACATTTTCCGGTTGCTTAATTTTTATATTTCACTTCACTGAATATGAATTAGATATAATTAATATCCAAAAATTACTTGATATTTATACAATTTCCCCCACCACAATTTAAAATATCGGAAAAAATATTACCAATATAGTTTCCATGAGAACAAAGACATTCGTCCATATTCAAATAATTTCCTGGACTGCATCTTGTGATTATAGATTTAACACCTCACCCACACATAATTGTTTTTTGGCTTCCGTCAGATGCATCCTAAGATTATAGATTCTAATTTAACCAAAAACTTTTATACATCACAAAAAAATCTCACATCCCACTCGCCTAAATAATATTTCATAAGATTATGCAAAAATAAACAAAATTTTCCCGCATTTTCAATCAAGCTAAAACAAAATATTTCATGATAAAAACCTTACCACAAAAAATAAACAAATCAAAACAAAGTTTTTATAGTTCAAGGTTATACAAAAAGTAAACCAAGTTTTCCCGCTTTATTTACTATACAAAAGTACGCAAAGTTTTCCCGCTTTTTTTTAGTTCAAGCCTATACAAAACAAAGACATTCCCATTCGTCTTATTTACTCTCATCACAACAAAGCTTTTCAACAACAACACATTTACTGCCAACACAACAAAGCTTTTCACCAACAACAAGCCACAAATAAAATCAATCAATTAGCAAAGCTTCAAACCAAACCAAAGCGACAAAAAGCTTTTGAACGCAGCGCCATCTATTATAATAAGCGCGAAAGAGAAAAAGCTTTTCAACGCAGCGCCATCTATTATAATAAGTGCGAAAGAGAAAAAGCTCTTTTGATTGAGCTAGAACCAGCCTTGTTTATCTACTGAAATTTATTCGAACCATAACATTCCATACATAATTCTATAACAAAATAAATAGGTACTTTCTAATTTACGTCTGTTTATTGAATTAAAATAATTACTTTGCAAACTTTCCTCATCACCCTTTTTATAATTTTATGAACAATATATCCAGATCAGATCCACATATAATTATTGCATTTGTGTTTACATCTTCAGAGTTACTATTTGGTAAATTATGTAAAATATCATAAAAAAAAAAAATCAAAACAAATGGAAAAATTAGATCATAATCGATATTTAATTTATCACAATTTTGTGTTATTTAACCTATTTTGAAGAATGTAAACCAAATAAAGATTTAATTCTTAATTTTTTTCTGATTCATTAATTTGATTAACATTAACACTGTACGATGTACCAGAAGGTTCCCGATAAAAGGAAAATGTTTTTTTCCAACTTATCTGTTTGAATTTGAAGTTAAAACATAAAACATAAGGGATTTTTAAATGTATAAGTAATAATTTAATAAATTCAATTAAAATTGTCGTACTTCATAAAAGTATATTGCACGTATCATGTTAAAAATATGTTATCTAATGATTTATCACCCCATTTTGTAAACTAATTAATAAACTTTTCTTAAAAAAATAGACGATCATCAGTTATATCAATAAAGGTTTTTGATCATTTTTAAAAATTCCTTTAAGCAATTATTAATATTTAAAATTTTCCATCATTTATGAATTATTTTTAAAAAAGCTGTTGTATATCCTTAGTACAGATGAGGAGTTTTCTAATCCAGTAATATTTGTATCGTCAGAAAAATTATACAAACTAATCTTTCCATATTAGTGTGAAATAAAGATTTTATATTTCGTTAATTAATCTTTTTCTCTACTGTATAATTTCCCCAAATCTGAAAAACTAGAATGTATAGAAATGCAGTTTGGTTTAGAAACTTAAAAAAAATATGAATCTTTTCTCTACTACACTAAATAAAAAACTCACTAACGCTTACCGCTATGAAAATAATGGTATAATATTCACTACACCTATACACTATATCTAGTAATTTTTATACGACTTCTTAAAAAAATATTTTTTTTTTTCAGAATATAGGGAATTGTATTAGCTACAATTTAAAAAAAAATGGGATCTTCCAATTTATCGTTAATGAGAAAATGGCAAACAAAAATATGAATTTTTTCCAAAAAATTATTATTTACTAACAATTTTAGTAAATTTTGGTTAACTCCATAATTATTACATCGCTTATAATTACTATTACCTTAAGTCCACAACTTGATCTAAAATTTATGCTTTTAAAATTATCCTGTTAAGTTATTGACCTACAAAAATTTAACGATTCCTCCCATACTTTTATAAGATGACTACATCATAAAAGTGTATATTTGTGTTAGCCATGTATCTTCATTGTTTGCAGCTACTCCAGTTAAAATACCAGTTTTATATGTATGAAACTATTAATGTGTGCAAAACCTTCGACAGTGTATAAATACAAGCCATGTCCAAACCAACACTACTAAAAGCCGTGTCATTACAATACATGCGCAAAAATTTGTAGTCACAGAAATTATAATATTATACGTCAAAATTAAATGCCGGTAATACCAAGCGCTGAATGTTCGGAAGCAAAAGTTAAATATAATAGGTAAATAATAATTATTAAAAACCTAAAAGTAGTTAAAAGTGTTATTAAATAATAATAGATTAAATTAATCTAAAAAAATTGTGCGGGCATTGTGTATTTCTAGTGTAATTTATGTGATTAAAATTAGCACAAATTCTAAACTAAAAAATATTTTTTTTTTCATATTTTTTTTTGTAAATAAAAACAAACTATATATTTTGATAGTTTTTAATAATAATTTAATTTTTAAAGTTTTTTTGTTGGATTTTATAATGCCGAGACATTGTGTGGTGCCAGGTTGTAGGTCAAATTATGTTCCTTCTGAACCATCAATTCCAACTTTTGGATTTCCTAAAGATAAGGAATTAAATTTAAAGTGGATTCGTGCAATTTGTAGATCTGATTGGCAGCCCACTAATAGTTCGGCTGTTTGTGCGCTACATTTTAAAGAAGGAGATTTTACCAAAAGATTAAATAATAACAAATATGGTAGAATAATTACAGGTGCTATACCTTCGGTTTTTTTCAAATTTTCCGCAATATTTAGTTTCTATAGAAAACATACCAAGACGCGATCCATCTAAAAGATTCGAAAAATTAAATACCATATTAGAACAAAAAGCAGATATTTTTTTTTCATCTGATTTAATTAAAACTTTTGATATTTTTAAAAATAATTTTAAAGAAAAATTAAATTTTAAAAATTATCACCTTTTTGAAAATGATGATAAATTTGTATTTAATTTACTTAAAAATAGTAACGATTTAGAATGCAACATTTCTGTTCGAATTAGTATTAATAAATATTTGGTAGTAAATGTTATTTTGCATGGATCCGAAGTTCCATATGAACATTTACAATGGATTTTACCAACTACGGATAAAAAATTAACAGCTACTCCAGTTAACAAATTGACAATTTACTCGCGAGATACAGAAATGTTGAAAATATTAATTTTGAATATCGCGAATATTGCATAAATCGCGCAATTTTATATTTAAAAAAGGCACAAAACTGCCACGAAGATTTTATGCATTGTGGCAAGCTAGATATTTTAAAAAATCAAGTAGAATTAATAAATAAAGTAATGCCTAGATATGACACGGAAACTATAATAATGTCATTTTTAATTTTTGCACATTCTGCTGCCACTTACGAAATATTACGGAAATTTTTAATTCATATTTCAAAATCATTAACTGATCGAGAAAAATATGTTGCCTTATTAATTGATGAAATTTATATTGAGCAAGGATTGCAATATAAAGCCAATAATATTGTGGGCATGGCTGCAAATAATCCTACTCAATCCCCGAGAACTTTAATGGCATTTATGATTAAATCCGTTTTTGGTAGTTTTAAAGATATAGTTAGACTTATACCAGTTCTTCGTCCGTCTGGTGAAAATATGTATATTCTTACTAAAGATGTAATTCAGTTTGTACAAAAACTTGGATTCCAAATTATTGTCATTATCACAGATAATAATAGAATAAATCAAAATATGTTTAAATTATTAACTTCGGATAAAAAAAAAATATTTTGCTAATCCAAATTTTCCGGGCAATAACATATATTTACAATATGATACCGTACATTTATTTAAAAATATAAGAAATAATTGGTTAAATTTACATAACTTAGATAACACATTTTGATACTTTTCCTGATTTTGATACTTTTGAGATTAAATATGCATCTTTTAAGCATTTCCAAACTTTATACGATAATGACAATAATTTGCAAATCAAATAATTTGCAAATCAAAAAAGCGTATAAATTAAATCACAAAACTCTTCATCCTAATAGTTTAGAGAGGCAAAATGTTACTTTGGTTAACAATTTATTTCACCATTCGACTATTGCATCGCTTAGAGATCATGATTAAATGATTGAAACTGCCGAATTCTGCGAAGTAATAAGAAAATGGTGGGATATTGTTAATACAAAAACAATTTTAAAGGGTATTACAACAAGAAATGATTGGTGTCATCCAATTAAAGCTGGGTCAGATGATATTGGTATTAAATTTTTAGAAAAATTTATTGATTGGCTAGATAATTGGAATAGTGGTTTAAATAATTCAGGTTCACTAACGAAAGACACTTTCTCTGCTCTTTTGTTCAGCACAAAATCAATTGTTAGTTTAGTTAAATTTTCATTATTAGAATTAAAAATAGATTATATTTTACTGGGAAAATTCCAAACTGATGATCTTGAGGGCAGATTTAGATTATATAGATCATTAGCTGGATGTAATTATAGAGTATCTTATACTGAGGCCGTAGAATGTGAAAAAAAATTAGAATTCATAATGTTTTTGCACACAATAAAAAAGATTTTCAGAAGTTAGTACAAACTTCTGGTGATAACTCTCTAAATGAAATTGTAGATTTGTCGCAATTTGATTAAATTTTAAGTGATGATTCTTATTTAGTAAATGCGAATATAGAAGAATCAGCAAATTTATATGTAGGAGGGTATGCTTCTCACAAAGCTGTGAAAACAATTTCTTGCATTACTTGCAAAGAATTATTTCTAAAAGAGAAAGGAAATAATTCTAATTATAATTATTTTAATTACTTACAAAGGGGAGGGTTGTCTGTGCCGTCCGATCAAGTAAATTATGTTTTATTTCACATATTAGCAATATTTCAGAAAATATGTAGTAAGGTAGAGCTACAAGGAAAATTTTTAGAAAGTAGAAATCAAAAAGGTATTCTTATTAATTTAACTATTGATAGTATTAGAAAGGGTGAATTAATGGATATAGATTTTTTAGACTATGAAAATGCCACTGTGGTTCCTCCGCGTTTAATATTTATTTTAAAATTTGTAAATGTTTTGCTAATATTTTATTAAATAATTATTGTAAGAAAGTTAAAGATTTAGAAAGTAAAAAAAACTAATATTACAAATCGAAAAATACTTACGCTTAAATAAAAGCGTAAGCATTTAATTTTTAAATAATAAGACTGAAATATCGTTTTTAATTTTGTTATTGATTTTTTTTATATTTATATGACTGAAAAGTCGCTTGTTATTCCTATTTTTATATTTTTTATGTAGTTATTAGTTAGCATGTAGAAAACTAAATGTTCCTATTAATTTTGCTATTATTTTTAAAAATTATTGGTTATATATTTATTTTTACCATGTGAAAAATAAATATATAACATATGCAATATTTGAAATGAAATGTTCCTATTAATTTTGTTATTATTTTTTTGTTATTAATTTTTTAGCTAATTTTTTATTTTAAATTGAAATATCAGTATTATAATTATAATTATTAATAACTATAATTTTTTGTTATATATTATTAATATTATTTTATTTTTTTATGTACACGCGATGTGATGTGACGTGGCATAAGAATTCCTGCATTACAACATGAGTTCCAAACAACAATGAATTTCAACAAAATATTAATTTAATTTTTTTTATTTTAGGTAGAGGTATCATATAGTTTATATTGCTTTTTATTTGAAATAGCTAATTTAATATTTCTATAAACTAAATGATATCTCATTATAATTGTATCTTTTATATAAAAAATAATAATAAAAGGTCCTCCTCACGTGCGGTATTTGGGAGGGGAAAGGTGGCGCGGGATTTTATTATTATTATATTTTATAATTATTATAATATTGTTAAAACAAATTGTAAATAAAAAAGATATATATATTTGTTATAAAATATAAATAACAAGAGTTTTCATTTCATTTCAATACAAAATTTTCATATCAACATATACAAATTTTGTAAAAAGTGTGACTAGATTTTGCGCGCATGTGTTAGTGTGAAATCTCATTTCCCGGCTTGTAAAATAGTGTAGGTTTTGGCCATGTACATCGTCGGCGCACTAATACATTTACACGAGTTGTAGTCCGACATACATATATATGGTTATTGTTTAGATTTTTGCAAAATAAAGTTTTTATTTTATTATTTTACTTTCCTTTTATTGAATTTACAATGTTTTCCTCACCTGGTCATAGCTCCTAAACGGCTTGACCGATTTAACAGAAATTTGGAACTTAAGCTCGTGTTATGACCCATTCGGTGCCACATAATTTTCAAGGCCCAGCGAGGGGGCGGGTGACAAAGTCATGTGGGGTATCAAATTAAAGGTATTGATGAGTACATCACGTTGGGTAGTGTTACGGGTAACTGGGACTAAGTGTGGCCCCCAAAAAATGTGGTCAAAAATGAAAAAAATCATGTGGGGTATCAAATTAAAGGTCTGGAAGAGTAGATATCTTTGGGGCAAGTAATGGTAGTGTTTGGAGCAACGTAGGTCATGTGGGGGCCTCAAAAATTGGTCACGTGTGGCCTGAAAAATTCATGTTTTCTTCACCTGAGCATACCTCGTAAACGGCTGTACCGATATAACTCAAGTTTGGAACTTAAGCTTGTGCTCTGACCCATTTGCCGCCACATAATTTTCATGGCCGGCTGATGGGGCGTGTGAGGGGGCTATTATCAAAAAAGTCATGTGAAGTATCAAATTAAAGGTATTGATGAGTACATATCGGTGGGTACTGTTTCGGGTAACGAGCACCATGTGGACCCCAAAAAATGGGGCCAAAAATAAAAAAAATCATATGGGGCATCAAATTAAAGGTCTGGAAGAACAGATATTTTTGGGACAAGTAATTGTAGTATTTAGGGCAACAAGAGTCATGTGGGGGCTTGGAAAATGGAGCCCAAAAAAATCATGTTTTGTATGAAATTAAAGGTCTCGATGAGTACATCTCGTTGCGTAATGTTATAGGTAAAGAGCGCCATATGGGGCCAAAAATAAAAAAAATATACATATGTATATATAAATATATATATATATGAGCCGTTAATTTTGCAAGTAGTGGCATAAGTGACTTTTCGCGAAACATGAGTTAGAGCTATTTATTATTAACCGCTCAAATATATATTTTTTAGTATAATATGTTATATTATAGTAAAAATATATAAACAATATACAAATTCTATAGTTTTTAGTGGTCAAATATATTGTTTAAAACTTAAAATACCGACTAAAAAGTATGAAATAAAACATAAATAAAAAAAACATTTTTTAAAAATACTTTCCTTTATAAATAGTAATATGCGACTAAAAACTAATAAATAAGAATACTAAAATTATATAATCTTACATTCTTGTATCTAGAGTTTCAGTAATGGTCAATTGTAGTATGGTTAACTACAAATGTACTAGATTAGAAATTCATATTACTATTTATAAAGGAAAGTATTTTTAAAAAATGTTTTTTTTTATTTATTTATTTTTTATTTTATAATAAATAAAAAAATAATTTTTAATTTCCGCAAATATTTTATTAACTAGTTTAATGTTTTATAATATAACAGATTTTGTAATATAATTAAAAAATGTTTTTTAATATCAATACGCTTTTAATATAAAATTACTATATTTTGGTACCATCAGAAGTGTAATTTAATCTCAATTATTACTCAACTGATATTACACAAAATCATCATTTGGCACCCAAAAGACGTATTGATACGTCAACCTAAAAATACAAAATAATTATTAATAAGGAAAAAGGTGATAAGCCAGTGCTTCCGGCAAGCGGCATGGCCACCCTAGACGATAGATTAAAGATTGATATTATTGATAAAGTTCATCCTGAGGGAAAGATTCTTTTGGAAAACCAAAAGATCCTGAAGGAAAAATTTGAATTTTGGCAAATTACAGCTTTGATGGCTGATCCAGATGGCTTTATACCACGTTTTGAGTGGAGCCGATTTTCTGGCGATGTATTCAGAATTACTTGCCAAAATTCAGAAACCGTAGATTTTGTTAAGAAGATGGTCGAACAAGATGGTAAACTGTGGCAGGACTCAGATCTGCAAGTTGTTGGTAAAAACGAAGTACCTAGACTCAACAAGGCGTTTTTATGGCTCCCTGAAGAATCTAGGCAACCCCAGGAAGTTCTTAAGTACGTTAACCTTTTAAACAAGGACTTAAACTTAAAAACACAATCCTGGACAGTTTACCATCGGGAAATTAAAGTAGAAGGTCAACTTCTGGTATTGGGAATTCCAAACGAGTCCCTGGTGACTCTTAAAAAGGTCTCTGGATGGATTTAATATCTATCCAGGAAGATCCAAATGACTTTCCCATTACCAGATGACAAAAAAGATGAATTAAATGAAGCAACCAATCCAAGCAAAGATGGTGATCTAGATTCTTTGCTTGGGGCGGTAAATGATTTAGGAATGTTAGGGTCCTAGGTTGGTACAGACCTCAACAGTTTATCTGATGAGGATACCTTAACCAGTGAAGATTTTAATATTACGGCTATATTTACAGGTGAAGTAGAGTCAAACGAAGACACTACAATAGATGCGACACAGGGCGGAGGAAATTAGCATGAAAATTATACAAGCTAACCTTCACCGCAGCTGTGTAGCTACGAAAGACCACCTACTTAAAGGAGAAGCAGATGTTGCACTAATACAAGAACCTTGGACCAAGGATGACAAGATTCTTGGTTGGAGTGCAAGTGACTTTCAATTATTCTACGACACAGGTACAGGTAGACCAAGAGCTTGTATAGTCGCTAGAAAAGGTTTTAAATTGATTTTTATTCCACAGATAAGTAGTAAGGACAACGTTGCAGTCTTGTGGAATCCCATGGATGGGATACACTCCGCAGTGAAAATGTTAGCTTCCTGCTACTTACCGTATGACTCATCATATCCACCACCATCAAAGGATATGAAGAAAATAGTGGAATACTCTAAATCAAAGAATAAACAGCTGGTTATTGGTTGCGACTCCAATGCTCATCACGAAATTTGGGGTAGCACGGATTGCAATGAAAGGGGTAAGTCACTTCTAGAATTTTTAATAAGTAGTGAATTGTATATTGTAAATAAAGGTAACAAACCTACCTTTATTAACAAACTTAGGAAACAAGTTATTGACCTAACTCTGGCCACAAAGAATATCCATGACAGTGTTCTAAATTGGCAAGTCTCGGACGAGCCATCCTTTTCGGACCATGCATGGATATGCTTTGAAATAGGATCCATTACACACCAAAATATTGATTTTAGAAATCCTTCCAAAACAAACTGGCAACAGTATAAAGAAGAATTAGATGATAGGTTAAATAATTTTTCCCCTATGGACAATCTTAACCGGGTTACAGATATTGAATTAGAAGTCGGAAACTTAACAGCCTCACTTAGAGGAGCTTTTGAGACAGCATGTCCAAAAAAGCAAGATAGGAAAAACAGGAAACAAGTCTGGATAACGGGTCCAATCCTAAACTTTAGAAAGGAGGTTAGGAGACTCTTTAACAGAGCTAAAAATCATAATTCAGTTGATTACTGGGACAGGTACAAGTCTGCTCTACGTGAATACAAACTTCTTTGTAGGAAAGCCCAGAGAGAATCATGGAAAAATTTTACTGAACAAATCGAAAATGTTTCAGAAGGTGCTAGATTAAAGAAAATTCTCTCAAAAACGCATACACAACCAGAACTTCTGGAATATGATGACGGCAGGAAAAGTGACTCACCTGAAGAATCACTTGCAATTCTGCTCGAATCTAACTTTCCGGCATGTCTGGACAATGCGCATAGCGAGAATCGTGACTTACTTTCAAGGGAATTTAGACAATCCACATTGAATACGTCTAAATTATTCACACGTGAAAAGGTTAGCTGGGCAATTAAGTCCTTCAAACCATTTAAATCACCAGGTATAGATGGTATTTACACAGCCCTCCTGCAATACGCGAATGTGGCACTAATATACAGGCTGTGTAAGATATACACCGCATGTCTAGACCTGAGCTACATCCCTAAAATATGGCAAGAGTCAAAGATAGTTTTCATACCTAAACCCGGCAAATCTAATTATGCTTCAGCAAAAGCATATAGGCCAATTAGTCTGACCTCTTTCCTTTTAAAAACTATGGAGAGAATCATTGAAACAGAATTGAGGTACTCAATCCCAATTTCACCATTATCTTCATTTCAACACGCCTACTGTAAAGGTAGGTCGGTTCAACTCCTTTGGAAACAACATTTAAACGAACGTGCTTCCAAAGCCATTAGAATCTTTTGGACATGTAGAAGCGCGATAGGTAAGAAATGGGGTCTAAATCCAAAAATAATCCACTGGATTTACACATGTGTAATTAGACCAATAGTTACATATGGTTACATTAGTCTGGTGGAAATCAATGGAAACGGTAACAAAATACAAGATTTATGAAAAGGTACAACGTCAATGTTGTATGGGCATCACAGGTGCACTTAGAAGTGCACCAACAAATGCCCTTGAAGCAATTCTACATATACAACCGATTGATATACATGTTAAAAAGTTAGCGGCTAATACCGCCTTACGGCTAAGTCTTAACGGACTCTTGAAAAAAACGAATTCTATCGTTCCGCACTGTGACATTCTCGATGTAATCAGGTCGGCAGGCTGTCAGCTTGACTCAGAATGTGACAGACTAACAGAGGAACTTATTTTCGGGAACTAATATAAAGTAAGAATACCGTCGAGAAGGGAATGGGAAAATGGTAATCCAATCCCAAGGCACGGAACGATGATCTTCACAGATGGATCTAAAATGATAACAGGCTGTGGTGCGGGTATCTACTCGGCAGACTTAGACATAAATCTAAGTCTAAACCTTGAAGCACATACCTCGATTTTTCAAGCAGAATTAGCTGCAATCAATAAAGCAGTAGAAATTCTAAACGATAAAAACCTTATTGAACACACAGTTGTCCTCTGCTGAGACAGCCAAGCTGCGCTGATGGCTCTGGAGAAAAATTCTACCGATTCGAAGCTAGTTAAGATTTGTAAAACAAACCTAAATATACTATGAAGCCGTAATATAGTAAAACTCCTCTGGTCACCCGGTCATAGATCAATTGAAGGCAACGAAAGGGCGGATGAACTGGCACGTCAAGGAGCCAATTCAGATCCCACGGCTATAAATACTGTAACAATTGGCTACCCTCCAAAACTCGTAAAATATTTAATTGCGACCTGGGCACAAGAAACACATTTTCTTAGATGGCAGAACTCGGTTGGGTGTACACACACCAAACTTTTCTGGGGAACCCTTAATTCTAAGAAAACGAATAAAATCCTTTCAATGACCAAACCATTGATTAGACTCTTCACGGGCATTGCAACGAACATATTCTGTTGAGAAAACATGCCTCTCGGTTAGGTCTATCAGCAGAATCCTGCTGCAGAGGGTGTGGTGAGGTTGATGAAACTGTAGAGCACCTCCTATGCCGATGCCCTGCGGTACATAATAAACGATTAAAACATCTAGATCATCATTTCTTAACAGACTTGATGGAAGCAGGTATCTTTAAGCCGGCTTCGATTAACTCATTCGTTAGAGCTGTCGGATGGGTCGACGCGCTGGAAACTTAATCGGCCGTCGACGGGGGGTACAACGGGCCAATAGGCTCAAGTGCGCGAGGGACTTTGATTCCGTCACCCCTTGAAAAACAACCAACCATTAATAAGGAAAATATTCTGCAAAAGTCGTCATCTTTGGTATACTTCCTTCGTTGGTATACAGACTCTGTCATAGTTTTTACATGAAATTAAAATAAGTTAATAAAAAATTCATGTATATAATTTATTTCTGTAAAGTTAATTCTTGATTAAATTTATATATAATAAGTAAATTTTCTAATTGCGACCAAAGCGATAATTTTAAAATTTCCGGTAAAATTCATTTTAATTCATTATGAGGAAGTTCCGTTTCCTTTACAATTACTCTAACTATTAAATTAGTATCAACCGAAATTCTGACAGTAATTTTACAATCAAAATCAGAACTACTATGTTCAAGCAAAACGAAAACTATTTTATCATTATTTTCATAAATATGATAGTCTTTGAAATTTACTTTTACTTTATTTTTAGAAATTATTTTTTAGAAAATCAAAATTTTTAATGACATCGGACTGAATAAATTGTTCTGATTTATATTCAATAGAAGCAATTAATTCTTCTCTTCGAATTTCGGGATCTTTTCTAACTACTGTTTCTGTTTTAGTTAAATTTGTTTTCTCTTAAAATGTTGTAAGCAGGTTTCGAATTAATAAAAAAACTGAACCAAATGTTTTGAGGAGTATGTCGTTTTCAAATAGATTTTAATAACATTATTTGATCAATTAAAAAATTAATGTTATTTATTTTATTTTAATATAACAATCACCATCAGAAATATTTGTCAGTAGTAACTTTAAATTAAATTCACAATTCCCTAAATATATATTATTGCTTATTCTTAATTTTTTTTATCAATTGCTTGGCATAACCGTTTTCTTTAGATTTTGTGGATCTTTTTCAAGCTAATTGTTTTACATACATTCTAATATACGAATAATTACAAAGGTTGTGGTTGGTATAGAAGACATATTTGCAAATAGAAATAATTACATCATTATTTACAAATACCAAAATTTGTGGTATAGCACTTATGGCACTCAACCTTTTTATTCTTTATTTATCATTATCAGTGTAGTTAATTGAAATATTGGATACACTGAATGAATCTTTATTTTTTATCCATTTATGATTTATCGCTATTATCAAATGTTGTGTTTCACTAAATCTCTCTGATTGAGTTTTAGAGAGAGACATTTATAGTGTATGCAATATGCAGAAGGTAAACATAATAAATCTATTAATTATAAAAGGAGTTTAATTTATTTATTTATTTATTTTACTATTTTTCATTCCATCGTTACAAGTTCTTGAATACCTAATTTAATTAATTTGTATGCGAAAAATCGTAATATTAGCTATTTTTTTGAATTAGTACTATAGAGCTAAATAATAAAGAGCATGCGCGAAAACTCCAAAAATATAATTTTAAATAAAAAAATCGAAATTGATTATGTTTATATGTATATTATATAAATATAATATCAATATGAAACGACAAAACTAAATAATTTTAAAATATGATAATTAAATATTGTATAATGTTATGGAGAATTTCGTATTGAAGTTAGTTATTGTGCTGGCAATTACATATGTATTCATATCATAGGTTACAGAGAAAAATATAAAAACGAAATAAAAATATTGTTTTCTCCACTCAAGTTTTCCAGACTTGAGCAAATAATTCAGAATTATATTTAAATGTATTTTATTTGCATATACATACATACATATTTTATTTTATAATTTAAAAAAAAAAGATAATTTTAAAGTATACATTTTTGAAAATACACACTATAGAATTCCATATACATATACTATATAAGTATATATTATTCAACACATTATGTCTATACCCAACGGGAAAACTAAAGCGCATAATCGTACATGATTGATGTATCCTTGGAAAGGTTTGGATAAATGACAGTTTTCTTGTAAATTCCTACATGTTACAAGTGACCGCTGAAAAGGCTGCAGAATCTATTATATAATAATGGATTCTGCTATTCTACAGCACTGGCAGAATGCGGGTCCATTGGAAATACATCTGTTATTAAAAACTGCGAAGTGTGGTACTGTTCAAGCTGTGTGGTACTGAATACACAAACCCATTTATAGCAAATTTTAAAAAAAGAAAATATTGAAAAAAAAATTCAAAAGTTGGAATGGTCTACTTTATAACAATTCTTTATATTTTCCTTTATATTAATTTTCGCAGTTTCACATATATATTTTTTCAGTATGTATATTATACCATTATATAATTTTTAATATATAAATTATAATACATTATATTCTCTTAACAAAATACCATACTTCCATACATAACTTATCATACTTCCTTATAAAAAGACTTTGGTTTATAATTTAAACTGAACACTATAGAACTGATAGAATTCTCTCAATTTTTCAAAAATATTCTCTGCAACTATGAAATTATCTAACAAATGTTTAGTTCATAATTTTAAATGAAAAATAATATAAGAAAAATTGGAAAATGTTGGGTCGTTGTTGTGGTTGCAAAATGCAAATTTATAAATATTATAAGGAAAAGAATAATATTTCTCTTGGGGTTACGATAATTTCTTGTTGCATGTTCATAATTTTAAATGAACGTTTGAAAAATAATATGAGTAAAATTGGAAAATGTTGGTTCATTGATGCAGTTGCAAATTTATAAATATTATAAGGAAAATAATTTTTTTTTGTTGGGGTTGTGATATATTCTTGGTGCATATTAATAATTACAAATGAACGTTTAAAAAATAATACATATACGAAATATTGTAAAATTTGTTCCTTTGTTCTGGTTGCGATGTAAGTTTATAAATACAGATTTGTTTAAATTTGCCTAACAGGATCATTCCAATTTCGTCCTAAAGTCAGCACAAGATGAGGTTGGTTCTTCCTGTGAATCTATTTAAGAATTTAAGTTTGTCCCTAATTATAAAAAATACATTTATAGGTGTCTAAAAATATGTAAAATTTTTAGCAAAGCACAAGATTTGAAACTTTTAACAAGTTACGAAGGTAACGGTTAATATTACAAAACACTGTTGGACATAAATCACTGTTGAACATAACAAGGAAAAGAGTTATCTAGTTATCTTCTCCTCACTATTAGCACTTTCTTTTGTAATTTTATGAACTGAACACCCTATATAAAACCATTAGGTTCGCCATTGTACTTATTTACGTTGTCCGATGCATACAAGATTCATATTTGGGAATCATATTTAATAATATGATATTATTTAAAAAAAACTAGAATAATTTGTTCGATAGCAACATAAACATAATGTAAAATATAACTGACTAGAAATTATAATTTAAACTGACCAAAATAATTTAAATAGTGCTAAACACATTGATTCCGTAATTATTGGTTAGAAGCGATTCCGTTCCAAGTCTACAACCTAGCATCGTAAATATAATACATCGCACATAGAATATTTTTATT
>OY987255.1:54429476-54456071 GCA_963920725.1 Rhamphomyia laevipes | reverse complement strand
TGGGGGTCCAGTAAAAAATTTAACAAAAATTGCATAAATATATGAAACATAAATTATTATTAGATTATAGAAAATTATGTATATTTTATACATATTTATGCGCATTTGTTGTACATAAACCTTTTTTTTTTTTGTTAAAAAAAGAAACTTATAATTTTGGAATTTATTAAAATGTAGATATACCATAATTTTTGTACTGCAATAAAAATAAAATATAATTAAAAATTCACACGTTTATAAACTAAAAATAATATATGTATATGTACATATTTGTTCATAATAAACTATGAATTTAACTTATGTATAAATATTTAACTATATTCTAATATAATTACAAAAATATTTTTTTTTTTACAACGGGTAATTTTTTTTTCTTCTATTAACAAAAATTCAATTTGATTTCTTGATTTATAAAAAAAAAATTAAAAGAAAATCCGCTGCTGAAGGTAGATCTAAAAATATAAATTTTAGATATTATATCAGAGAATCTAATATTTGAATCAAAATAGACTGCCAAATTTTTGTTTCTGAAATTATAGTTATGCTACATTTGTATGTATATATAAATCGTAACGGAATATATTATCGTAAATAGTTTGTCATGAAACAGATCATTACTGTTTATAAGCAGGTTTATCGTACAAATTTTGTTGATGTTGAATCGTTTATGATATGACAATTAAAAAGGTGGAACGAAATCTTTTAAAATATTATTGCTTCTCCTTTAAGCAAGTGTTAATATTATGTTATGAGTAATAATTATCTTTTTTATATTATATAATATATATATATATTTTTGGAATACCGCAAAACCTTTCAAAGGGAGAATAATATTATACACGTTTTTAGGACATGTTTAACTTGTTACTTAGCCGCGGGTAAAAAGTTACCAGTGACACTATTCCAGTATTTCTAAGGGAATTAATAAATCTTCTTAATTTTTTGTTCCAAATTCCCAAAAGTGTATTCGACGTACAAGAAATTAATTCCTAAGGAAATGTCGTTTGTGGTGAAGTGTAATTTCATATTATTTTTGTTTACATCACGTTGTGTAAGCAAATTCTGTTTTCAGAATGAACTTAAAAATCTAAATATAAAACATTAGATAACTTCCTTAAATATTTATTGGAAAGTATAATAGAATTTTTTGTGGGAAAAATTTAAGTATAAAAAAGTCTAAAAATATTAGGGTAATAGGTACTTACACGAATGCCATCGATGCAACATATTTCGTAAGTTTTAGAGAAGACATAAAAAACTATATTTTACTTTTGAATCAACATTTTTTTTTGACACAATATTTTGTTTTTGGGTTAAAACATTTCGCCCTCCACAGTTTAAAATACTAAAAATGAAAATTAAACTATAAATACATTTTATTTATACCTAATATATTTTTCCGAAGATACTCAAGGTACTTCTTCAAGATTTTAAAAAGTTCCATGGTACTGTCTACAATTGTAGTTACGAGTTGCTCAAAACTATTTTTGCGATTAAATCTAAAGTTACGAGTTACAATTTTATTTTTAACTTTGCAATAATTATTGTGGCCTAAATAGAATTAACTATAGATAATCCGCCGTATATTTTTAAAGGTTATTTATAACATTGAAAAAAAAAATAGGTTATTGATTTACGTGTTCTTGCCTCCATACAAAACAATTGATTTTTATATTTTGTATAAGTTTATATTTTGGGAAACATTTTACAATTATTGCTTGGTAATAATGTTTAATAATTGTTGTATAATTTTTTTTGAAATATACATTTTTTTAAATAACTAAATTAATATTCTTCCTTTTGATAAAATTAATTACCTTCATAAAAGAGTTATGTTAATGTTGACATCATACTTTAGAATTAGGAATTCAATATTCGCAGTTAAAACTTTTTACAATTTGGTAAAAACCAATTCTGAAAATATCAAAAATTCCCAATTCCGTTAGGGAAACCGAATTAGGGCCACTGCACTGGCGATTGGTATTGTGTATTTGTTTATGAGAATTTAATATACATATATACTACCTACGGCCGAAAAGATTTTTTTTTTTTTTTGGATTAGTATAACCAACGAACATATTACATACATATTAGGGATATTTTAATTTTAAAAAAAGCGGAAAAGTTATAGACATCTTTGAGATTTTTTTTATTTTTAAAAGCTTTATTGAAAGAATAAATTCAAACGTAAAACTTGGATAAATAAAAACGCTATCGTTTAGACGTTTCAGATTTTTGTCAATAGTTCATAAATATAAATATAATATACATATATAATATATTTAAAAATCCAGAAATATTCATAAAAGTAATGCAATTTTAGTAAATATAGCAATTTTTCTGTTAATATGAATAAATAAATGTTTTACTAAAAAATATAAGGTACTATTATCCAATAGAGTAGGGTTTAATAGAAAATCCAGCACTTTATTAAACATAGTTGCCAATCAGCAGGTAAAATAGAAAGCTTTAAATAAATAAATAGTTTAAGTCAAAGATGGAAAAATATAATACTATAACTATAATAAATAATAAGTTTTTATCAGTTCATTTTTTTATAAGTTTTTGTTTAATTAAATAAATTTGTTATTATATTTTGATATATATACACTTATTTTAAACGATATTGACAGTAACCCGTTTGAGAACTGCGTAACCACATATGGTCCGAATAGAATTAGTTCTTCTAAGGTCTTCGCATATATATTGCTTTAATATAATATAAGTGTTGCTAAAATATAGCCCATTTGTAAAACAAATGTTGGAACCGGATAAAAAAAATCAGTTTTTAAAAACTTGAGACAACCTGTAGTAGAGAAAGTTAATTAATACGATTTATCTGTTTATGAAGAAGCTTGTCGTCCGGTGGCCTTTTTATTATACCTAATTTAATATAATTTAATTGAGATGAAATTCGTTTCTAAAAACAACATTTTGTTATTATGAATTGTATAGGAGCTCTTTAGGTTTAGATTGTTATTGACAAGGTATGAAAATGAATGTGAAAAGGAAATCAATAATTTTGGTCAGGGCACTTAAAGTCCCTAAAAGTAAAATTAAGGGTTCGAGCCCCGTTGAGTATGAGTATGTGATTTATCTCAAAATTTGTATCTAAAAATTCCAGAACTGGTAATGTAAAACAAATAAATCTAATATTTCATATGAAAAAATTAAAATGCCTTAGCAGATAACTCGTATTTATGTTCATCAGTAGTTTTTATCCAACAATGTTTTGTAATTAACAATATGTTTGTATCTAACAGTACTTCATTAAAAATAACTCATATATCATGTATTTTATAGAATTTGTAATTTTGATAGGTATCTCTCAAACTACCGATCTTAAATTTGATAGGCACCAACTAAATTACAAAACTAAGATGTGTACCAAACTTCATTAAATCGTATTATATTTACCATATGATCTAGAACATATGACATATTAATCGGAAATTTTAGCATAGAGCCCCTGAAGCTATCGACCTGTAACTGGGAATGCTTGCGCACAATTGTGATACCAACCTGTATACCAAATTTCATCCGGATCTGAGGTATGATTTTTTTTAAAAAAAAAATCAGTAGAGCAAAAACAGTGGTATCCACATAAACGGGGAATTTTAACATAGTCTCACTAAAAGTATCGATCTCATCTTGTACCGGCATCAGGATGAAGTCTATATAAATCTATATGCCGAATTTCAATAACATCTGACGAGCGGCTCTATGAGATATTGCTCCGAACATTTCAGATGATTTTTTTTTCATTTTCCGATTTGCCGACCTCGAAAACGCCTAGAAATTTTTTTCAGTGAAATCATTTTTTTTTTTACCATTCTATAGCTACTCGTAAAATTAAACGAAAATAATAAAAAAAAGCACTTTTAATAATGTGCACATCGTACATCGAATATGAAAACCATATTTATAATAATTTGTTATTCTTTTCGAACCATATTTTTTTCACCGTTGCGACGTATAATTGGACGACGAATAGCAAATGGCACCGTGATTTTATAGTTAGCAAATATAAATTGTATTTTTTTATGGAAAATAATTTTATTTTTAACAATTCAATAATAAAAAAGGTAATACTAAAATAAAATTAGTTAAATTGAGTTTTAAATTATGTTTAATTTAATTTAATATCTTTTATTTAAAATAAAAATAATAAGTTTATTGAAGAAATATTTTTCATATTTAAATTTGAGTTCTTGTTTATTTAAATTAATTTTCAAATATTAATTTACATATTTTGCTTATTCTTCTTAAATAACTTAATTTGACAAGGCTAAATTTTGCAGACAAACTTATATATTTTTATGAAAATAATATAATTTGCCTAAGAAAAAATTTCGCTCTAAACACTGCTTTACAACATTTGTATATGTATAATGTATATAATGGCAACGGATTTACTTTAGCTATTTATTTCAGCACTAGCAATAGCAATGGATTTACTACATATTATAGTATTTAGTCTATTACATAGAGACAATATTCAAAATGAAAATCAAAAGTTTAGGTTTGTTATAGGTATTTCGTATTTATTTACATTAAAGAAATAAACTGAACCAAGTAAGTCTTGCATATATTTCTTTTTTTAATTAAAAAAAAATATAATTATTTCTTAGACTTAATAAAAACAAAAGAATAAATGCAGAAAACAAAATATGACAGTATTTGTTTCAAATTGTTAAATAGTTTGTATATAAAATTCACCAGTGTCATAAAAAAATATAAAATATTAATCAAAAATATACAATACTATTATAATAAGTATATACATAACTTTTAAGCAAATAAAAAATTCTTTAAAACAAATTCATTTTTTAAAAGTCAATATCAAAATACTTAGTTATATACATAACCAAATATTGGAAATTTTTAATATACCTCACCACGAAAATGTAACATAAGAGGTTTAATTAAAGATATTTATAAAAAAAAATTTGTTAATGTAAAAATATTGCCACGAATATATGGTTTTATTTTGGTGGCGTAACTTAAGTCTGTCGTAACGACATTAATTGTAGGAATGGTGGAAGTTAAAATATACGTATTAAACTTGTTAATTGTTATATGAATGCTAATAGTGGAAATAGTTTCTGCCATCGAATAAAAAACCAATCAAGTACGACGAGTGACCAGCAGCAATCTACTAGCGCTACTGTAGATACAGTGGCAGCTAGTACCAGATTTATAGTTAATTCACGTCCATCATCTGCAGATGGAGCTATGCAAAAATGTGGTATCTGCTCATTATTGGCAAGATTTCTTAGAAGAGCAATATGTGTTGGCTCTCGGCGTGGAAGCGGGGAATCATATTATCAAGAATTAGCTGAAACAACTGTAAGTATATAAAACATTATAATTATGTTGTATGTATTTAATAACATTCTTCGAGCCAACTTTTATAATTATTGTAATAAAAAAAAAAAAAAAAAAATAAAGACTTTCCTTTATAAATAGCAATATGCGACTACAAACTAATAAATAAGAATACTAAAATTATATAATCTTACATTCTTCTATGTAGAGTTTCAGTAATGGCTTTGTATATTATTATTATTATTATTATTATTATAAGCCTATACTACCCATATATATATAATTCATTGTAAGTATAATTCATTTTACATTCTTAATTAGTAATTGTGATAAAATATTATTTTCATATTAATTGACTATTTACAATAAAAAAATTTAAATTCATTTTATTATTATTTATTTTTATGCATTAATTTTCTTGGTCAAAAGCCTCCCCCAAAAATTTCCATTCTTTTTTATCTCTGCATTTTCTAAATTTCTTTGCCTTTGTAATAACGTCGGTTATTTTTGTTCTGTTCCTTACTTTTTCATTTCTAATTCTATTATAGCGAGTAATGTTTACAATTTTTCTCTCCATAGCTCTTTGACATATTCTAAGCTTATTTGAGTATTTTTTGGAGTTACACCAGGTTTGGGCAACATAAGTTAACACCGGAAGAATTGCATTAAATATCTGTTTCGTAAAGATGGTTATAATTGTGGTGGTCGTGGGGTTCTAATTGCGGTACATTATAACTACGATGCTACTTTCGTCGATATTCCTAATACTAGTAATGTTGAATTAATATGTGTTAGGATTTCTGTTGGGCGTAGAAGCATTTACGTTTTGAACTGTTATATACATCCTGTTAGTCTCACTGAATCTTACCAGCTATTCTTGAATGCTGTTGATTTCTTGAATTCTACTATGGAGGGTTTCGATGATTTATTAATTTTTGGCGATTTTAACTTACCTCGGCTGATTTGGGTTCAATCGGATGAAGATTTATATTATGTTGCATCCAATGCAACGTCTTTAACTGAAACTCTATTTATAGATAATTTATGTGATTGCAGCCTATTTCAGATTAGTAATATAAAAAATAATTTAAATCGTCAACTTGATCTTATTTTTACAACAGACTTTAACAACTGTGAATGTTCTCAATGTTTGTCGGTTATTGATTCTTATCATCCTCCTTTGTCATTAACTTTTTCTTATGAAAATGGCAATATTGATGATATTAATGTTAATTCCTTTCGTTATAATTTTCGTAAAACTGATTTCGTCAAATTAAATTATTTACTTAGTAATGAAACTTTGATTTAATTATTAATTCAAATGTTAACATAGATGTAAATTTATCTAATTTTTATTCAATTATTTTTGAATGCATCGAACAATCAGTTCCGACTTCTATCATTAGAAATTCTTCTTCATCACCTCCTTGATACAATAAGGAACTTCGTACCTTAAGGAATAATAGAAATAAATTATGGCGTAGGTTTTTGTTAAATAAATGTGATTTTGTTTTTGTGGCATATCTTAACGTATCAAATGAATTATCTCAGTTATCTAAATGTCTTTATGTCAACTACTTAAGTCAAATGCAATTTGATATTATTTCAGATCCGAAAAATTTCTGGAAATTTATTAATTGTAAAAGGAAATCTGACGGTTATCCATCAACGTTGACGGTTATCCATCAATGCGGAAATGATTCATCAAACGATCCTAAAGTTGTGTCAAATTTCTTTGCGGATTTTTTCAAACAAGCATTTACTGATAATGATTTTATACCTGACCAAAACTACTTCTCTTATTTAGATAATTACGCTCAGACCTCTCTAGTTTCTGTAAATATTAATTTAGATAGTGTTTTCGAAAAAATTGGTAAATTGAAAG
The DNA here is from genome assembly GCA_963920725.1 of Rhamphomyia laevipes. Classification (NCBI taxonomy): domain Eukaryota; kingdom Metazoa; phylum Arthropoda; class Insecta; order Diptera; family Empididae; genus Rhamphomyia; species Rhamphomyia laevipes. Next base: position 54,448,858 of record OY987255.1, on the reverse strand, counting down.
ATGATTACTCATCTGGTCCTGATGGACTGCCTGCCATAATTCTAAAGAATTGTATTGGTAGCCTGGCGCAGCCTCTTACAACGCTTTTTCAAAAATCTCTGGCCCTGGGGATTTTTCCAAGTTTCTGGAAGGATTCATTTATTATCCCCGTTCATAAAAAGGGCTGCAAAGCGGAAATTAGTAACTATAGGCCAATTGCTAAGCTATCATGCATTCCTAAACTTTTTGAGAGTATTGTTTATGATACCCTCTACTTTCACTGTAAATCCTTGATTTCACCAAAACAACACGGGTTTTTGAAAGGCAGATCGACGACTACCAATTTAACTGAGTTTGTTTCTAGTAGTCTGAATGCGTTGGAGGATGGTCATGATGTTGATGCAATTACTACTGATTTTAGTAAAGCATTCGATAAACTTTCGCACAGTGTTATTTTGTTTAAATTTCGAGCTCTTGGTTTTCCACAAACTTTTTTGTGCTGGTTGAGGTCTTATTTAAATAATCGTCAGTACAGGGTGTTGTTAAGGTCCGTTCCGTCCGATATTTTTATGGCCAAATCTGGTGTACCTCAGGGTAGCCATCTTGGCCCATTAATTTTTAATTTATCTATTAATGATGTTGCCTTAATTATTAAACAATCAGAAAGTAATATCTATGCTGACGACATGAAAATTTCTAAACTTATTTCTTCTCGCTTTGATAGTTACGTCCTTTAGGATGACTTAAATAACTTTACGCTTTGGTGCTCTAAGAACCATCTGGAGCTTAACGTTAATAAATGCCAAAGTATTACATTTTCTCGTAAACGCATACGTCAACCACCTCGTCATTATTATTTAAACGGGGAACTGGTTCCTAGAGTTGAGGCTATTCGGGATTTAGGTGTTCTTTGTGATAGTGAATTAAACTTTCACTCACATATTGATAATTTAGTTAGTAGGGCTAACTCTATGCTAGGTTTCGTTAAACGTTGGTCAAAAGAGTTTTCTGACCCTTATGTTACTAGGACGCTTTATATGACGTTTGTAAGACCAATTCTTGAATATGCCTGCCAGGTCTGGTCTCCATATCAACAGGTACATATCCAAAGGATTGAATCGGTCCTGCGAAGATTTGTAAGGTTTGCTCTTCGTGGGCTTCCTTGGGTCGATTCATACAACTTACCGCCATATGTCGACCGCCTCAAACTTATTGATCTTCAAACTCTAGAAAGGCGACGGGAAATAGCTGACATAGTATTTGTACATCAAGTTATTTCTGGCATGAGCGAATCTCCTTTTATTTTAGATCGTATGAGTTTTAATATTAATGTACGTTCACTGAGATCTGTAGCGCTGTTTAAGTTACAATTTCATCGTACCGATTACGGGAAAAACGAGCCTATTACCAGAATGCTTCGTGCAGTTAATAATAGTGCTGACAAGTTTGATTTTAACTATAGCAAACTTCAACTTAAAAAGTTATTAAAGAGTGAATGAGATATTTATGTATATTTTTTGTATTTTATGTAACTTTATATTTGTGTTAATAACTTGACAAGTGCTTTTTGCATGATTTATGACTAACTGCTTTTAGCATGCTTTAATTTGAATTTTTTTTATTTCTTCGAATTAACAGGTGACAGCAGAAGGAAAGTAACGTTCTTTTCAGAACTGTGAAGCCTAAAGCTAGTGGTAACCTGTTAATTAGGTATTTATGTATTTGTCTTATATGTGTTATATGAAAATCTATATTATATGTTTACTTAAATTGTAAGTATGTTAGTGTTATTTTTATGTTTAAAATAAAAAGATATATATAGTAAATATATAGATTTCCGATTCCATGAATTTCGATTTTTATAACTAAATGCTGTTTGCAATTCGCTCGATTTATTATTATATATTTAATTGATAATTTTTAAAGCCTCAAATTAATGGGTGACAGTGGAGGGAAGTAGTAGCGTTCTTCCTAGATCGATGAAGCCTGAAGCTAGTGGTAACCTTTTTAATTTGTTTGTTTTTATACATTTATTTAATATTTATTTTGACGAATGGTTTTTTCATGATTTTTGATTATTACAAACTGCTAATTGCAATCTAGCACGCTTTTTTTATTTTTTATTTTAAATTTTAAGCCCCAAATTATCAGGTGACAGTGGAGGGAAGTAGTAACGTTCTTTACAGAATTGCGAAGCCTAAAACTAGTGGTAACTTGTTAATTTGTTTGGTTTTTGACGCTGGTACGATATTTCAGTTCTTCCTTAGCGAATTATTTTTATTTTTATTTTTATATACTTATAGTTTTAGTACTACTTTAGTTCTAACAATTTTACTTTTTTTAATTTTTTAATGATTTGAATTAGCAGGTGACGACATAGAGAAGTAGTAGCTTTTTTTTCAGAATTGTGAAGCCCTATGTAAGTGGTAGCTTGTTAATTCAAATTTTAATGTTTTGTTGCTTTAATTTTTATATATTTATTTTTTATTTTATTTATTTAATTTATTTAACTGTTTGTATTAAGCAGTAAGTGTCTAATCTAGTAATATCTGCTTTGTTTTCGGTGGTGGAAACATCAGAGCTTAATCCATTGCGGATAGTAAAATATTTCTCAGCATGTGAGAAAGTGCAAGAAATCAAGCTTAAGGATAAAAAGATAATTTCTCTCTATATATATGTTTCTCTTTAACATAAAATACTAACATTATCTCTCCTTATGCTTGTTTTCGCTGATCCAAACAAATTATCGGTCACTTTTTCGGGCCCCATTTTCTTGGTTACGAGAAGATGGAGCTTGAGTCTGAGATTGATGAGGATTAGATACTCGATTACTAATTTGTTTCCATTGTAATATTTGCATCAAGTAGGTCTTTAATTCTACAAAATTGTTTCGAGCTCTTAGTAATTCGTTGATTTATGTTTTTTTCTTCGCTGTTATTAAATGAAACGATTTGCCCCCGGTATGTGAAATCGTCTACATATTTCAGTTTTTCGTTATCTAAAATTACATCAGTTTTTCTGCTATTAGTCATAATAACCGTTTTTTCTTAGTATAATGATAAACCAACTTTTCGTGCTTCTATATTCAGTTCTGTAAGCATATTTTGTAATTCATCAGCTGTTGTACTTATAAGTTCTATATCATCCGCAAATCTTAAATTATTTAGAAATTTGCCATTTATATTTATACCTATACCATATTTTTCCCATTTTAGATTCTTGAAAATTTCTTCTATAGCACTGCTGAAAATAGTGCAGCTGATAAGGGATCACCTTGTCTTACTCCTTTCTTGATTAAATAAAATTCTCCTAAACGATCTGTTTTAATATATGATGTACTATTCTTGTATATATTTTCCAATAGATTTATATATTTATCATCAATACCTTGTCTCTTTAGTGCTTTCCAGATAAATGTGTGTTCAATTGAGTCGAAGGCTTTAAATAAATCTACAAACGCAATATATATATATATATATATATATATGAATTTGATATTCTTTACATTTTTCTATTATCTAGTTTGTAGTTTGTAGATGATAAGTTGTGGAATAACCGCATCGGAAATCTGCTTATTCTATTGGTTGGTTTTCATCTAAAGTTTTCTGTATTCTACAGTATATAACAACTTATCGGTCTGTAGTTGTTTAAATCATCTTTATTTCCTTTTTTGTGTAGTAGAATGACCGTTGATTTATACCATTGTTCTGGTATTTGTTCTGTTTCGAGAATGATATTAAACATCTTAGTGATTACGTTGATTAATTGTTCTTTCCCATATTTAATCATTTCCGCTTGAATCTCATCACTTCCGAATGCTTTTTCATTTTGTAATGTATCAATAGTTTTTTCGATTTCAGATTTTAAAAAATGTGGTACTTCTGTAGTAACATAATTACGATGATATATTTGCAGTTTCTGTTCGTCTGATAATTCTGTACAATGTAATTTTCTGTAGAATTCTATTGTTAATATCTATTCTACTATGATTTTGTTTTCCATATTTATCACTTATGCAATTAATCCATTTTTTATCTATGTTTAATAAATTATTTGTTTTCTTTATTGATTTAGTCGACGCTATCACTAGTTTTAATTATTTTTTCATTAATATTTGAATAACTTTTTTTGGAGTTTCTTTTAATTTCTTTCCTGTAATTCTTCTTTTTCGTGGTGACATATATAATTTTTACGACGTAGTAATTCTCTTTTTTCAATAAGTAGTTTTGTATGATTTGAAATTTTATTCGGTTTTTGTTCTACGTGTTTATATAAAAAGTGATTGATTTGATAATGTTTTCTAAGTTATTGTATTTTTCTTGAATATTTGTTGAATTAATTGTGTTTTCAATTGTTGCTATATTATTTTTAATGGAAGTGCAATAGTCTTGTATATCAGTGATCGGAACATTTGATGGAATATGCTTTTTAACTTTATTGTTTATTTTTCTGGTCTTATGAGAAACTTTTAATTTAGCTCTTACTAATCTGTGATCGGAATCAAAAGAGAAATTATTTATTACTTCTACGTCTTGTAATATACTTTTTTTATTAGTAATAATAAAATCAATATCATTTTTTATATTACCATTTGGTGATTGCCATGTCCATTTTCTTTTTGGATGTTTCTTGAAAACTGAATTTCCAAATATAAATATATTTCTCCACAAAAAATCAACTAGTTTTTCACCCCTTTCATATCTAGTTCCTATACTGAAGTCTCCCATAATTGATTCTTGACCTGGTTTTTTAACTCCTAATTTGCAGTTAAAGTCACCAATAATTAGATTTATTTCAGATTTAAATTCAGTCATAAATTTTTCTAATTCATCGTAAAATTTATCAATTTATTCTTTTGATGAGTTTGATGTTGGCACATAAATTTGAATTATTGACTGTTTTGTGTTACCAATTTTCAGTTTTAGACCAATAATTCTTTCATTCAAACTTTTTAATTCAATAATATTATTTTTCCATTTTGGATGAATTAGAATACCTACACCGTACATACTTTTGGTTTCTCCTTTATAGCTTCAAATAGTACCATCATTATCATTTACTAAGATTTCGTTACCTATCCTTCGAACTTCGGCTAATCCTAAAATGTCCCATTTAATATTTGCCAGTACTAATTTTAATTCTTGTAATCTTTCTTCTGAACATAATGTTCTAGTATTTAATGTTGCAAAATATATTTGATTCTTTATATTTTCTCTTGTTAATTCAACATCTTGCGATGATATTAATTCGGGGGTATGGCCTTGATCCCTCATGAGGGCGCGCCATCTTGAGGGATAATTTAAATTTGTATTTTTATAATTTTTTGTTATATTCGGTTTATCTGTCTCAGTGTCCATTTTCAATGCCTTTTCGATTTTATGTGAATTGGAAAGTTTTTTAGATATATGCTACTTTTGATTCAGTTGTGAAATTTTCAAATTCTTATTTTTTATCATTTCATCTATTCTTCTTATTGAAGAATCTGTGACTGAGTTAGTGTTAAGTATCATAAATTTGTCTATCGTTGTTGAGGTTCCAGATGTTGTACCTGTCTGTTTTTCTCTATATTTTTTTGTGAACTTTCCTCTGAAGAAAGAGGAGTTTTTTGTCGATTGCATTATTTTTAATTTCTATTTCAGTTTCACTGAGTATTCTTTTATCCATTACAATTTTATCAAATTTAATATAAATTTCCGATTGCGGATTTTCTGTTCTTTATTTATCTATTTTTAGGAGTAATTCTTTCCTTTTTATAATAGTTTCATTATCGATATTATCTGAAATTGATGCAATTTCTCTTATTTTTTCTCTATTATTTAAAATAATTTTCTTTTTAATACACGTTGTTAACTTTACCAATATTAGTCTATTAGTAGTTGTGTCATCATTTTTTTTTTTGCCAAGTCTGAAAGCATCATCAATTTTATTTTTTTCAAAATCAATTTTCATTTTATTTTTAAATAGATCAGTTATTATATTCACTAGTTCTTCTAAGTTATTTTCTTTTTCTGCAAGCTTGTAAATAATAATATTTCTCTTTTTATCTAACAAATTTAGTTTTTTCTCTAATCTTCATTGATTATTTTTAGCATCTCTTAATTCGCTATTTATATATTCAAACTTTGTATTAAAATTATTGTTGCTCATTATTTGTAATTCATTACATTCGTTAAAAAAAGTTGTATTAATATTTTAATTTTTAATTCCCAATAATTTAATCAGAAGTATTACTTTCTTATTTTAAAAAAGTAGATTTATGTACATAAAATTCATATATTATATATGTACATTAAACGACTTTTAGGGCAACCCGACAGAATTAGCACATTATATTAAAAGCAAGTACAAAATCCTAAATTAAGAACGTAAAACAGAAACACAAAATTGAAATAAAATATTCAAATATTTTAAAATTACAAATTCTTTGCAATTCCCGCACACCACTCCACGCACAATGTGATGACACAAAATAATAGAGAAACTGCTATGTAATATTTGTTGTTGCTTTGTTAATAGTTGTTGGCAATCGTTGTTGTTGTTTATTGTATATTTCTGATTCTGGATTTAATAAAATAGAGAAAAGAGCAAGTTTTTTTGTATTGGCTATGGCTTGTGCATATGCAAAACCTACACTACTAAAAGCCGTGTCATTACAATACATGCGCAAAAATTTGTAGTCAGAGAAATTATAATATTATACGTCAAAATTAAATGCCGGTAATACCAAGCGCTGAAAGTTCGGTAGAAAAATTTAAATATAATAGGTAAATCATAATTGTTGAATACCTAAAAGTAGTATTTGTGCGGTAATTATGTATTTCTAGTGTAATTTGTGTGATAAAAATTAGCACAAATTCTAACCTCAAAAAAAATATTTATTCATATTTTTTTTTGTAAATAAAAACAAACTATATATTTTGATAGTTTTTAATAATAATTTAATTTTTAATAATCAATAAGTGTGCTAAAAGCAATTTAAATTACCTAGGTCTACATAATTAGGTGCATTTTTTTTAATATAAGGTTTTTTGTTGGATCTGTGAATATGGAAATATTCTGCAGAAAATATTGAAGGAATATTGAATTTAATTAAAAAAATACCAATTGGTTACTTACAAATTTATTGAAAATTTAATATTTTGTATTTGGTATTGTACAGAGATATAATGTCAACTGAAAATGATAAATTAATTAGTTTATGTTTTGAAATCTTTGATGGTAAGTTATAAATATTTATTTTTATGGATGAAACAAGAGATTTTTAGATATTCTGCATTTTGGACGACAAATTGAATTTTTTAAATATTTTAATATTGAAAATTTTTTGAAAATTTTTCCACCATTAAATTCAAATAAATTTTATAAATTTTTATTTCATACATTACGGAAAACTGATGGAAATGCTGAAAAGTGTTTAGAAAAAATTATAGAAATACATGAAGAAGATCAACCAAATTTATCTATAAATAATTTGAAATTGTAAATGATTTTAATTGAAGCATTATTACATCAAACAAATTATAAAAATTTTAAAAATTATCTTGAAATAATATTAAAAAATTATGGTAATTATATTAATAATAATTTGATGGATGAAACAAGAGATTCGATGATAAATGATAAAAAAATTGTTGAAAATACATTACAATCATATTCGATTTATTTAAATTCGATATTGTCAAAACAAGCTACAAAATCTAATGAAAATATATTCGATCAGATAACAGTACAATTTCGTAAAATATGTAAAATTTATATTGGATATTCGGTAAATTAATTCTGAAAAAATATATTTTAATAATTATAATTTTTCATCTTTATAGATTGATTGTTATAATACATATGCAATAAGAATAATTAATAGTGCACTTAATTATCGTGTACAATTACATTTTGATTCAGATGAAATACAATTTGTTATGCAATTAAAAAGTGATTTTCAAAATAATATTAATACAGATGATGATCAAAATATTAAAAATTCTGAAGCAGCTATTAAATTAGTTATGATGCATAAAGGACCAGAAGATTTTCGTAATATATTATTGGAAAGGTAATAAAATATGATTAAGTATTTTTTTTAAACAAATAATTCTTTTTAAACAAATTGCAATTTATCTACTTTAAATACTTTAAAAAGCAATTGCATGACTTATTCGCAGCACAGATTTTTCATTTTGTCTCAGCAAAAACCAAATTAATATTAAACATATTTTCAGGATACTTCACAAGAGCATATTGATTATATTTGTAGGATATTGACACACATTTCACACTGCCACTTAGGTTTGGTAAAAGGGGCTGTAAGTATTACAGCAATTGAATTGATAACTTATTAAAATTTAATATATAATTTGATTTTCAGATATTTAATGAACATTTTAAACGTATCACATTTAAAATGTGGGAGATGTGTCGCGGAATTTAATAAAATATTATATTTTATAATTATTATAATATTGTTAACAAAAATTGTAAATAAAAAAGATATATATTTGTTATAAAATATAAATAACCTGAGTTTTCATTTCATTTCAATACAAAATTTTCATTTCAACATATAAAAATTTGGTAAAAAAGTCTGACTACTTTTTGCGCGCATGTGTTAGTGTGAAATCTCATTTCTCGGCTTGTAAAATAGTGTAGGTTTTGGCTTTAGAAAATTTCATTATGAAAAAAAAGTGTTTGAAATTAATTTCTCTTATATAGATTATTACTCAATGAATTAGTAGGTTTGTATCTCTACTAATATGAATAAAAATAAATTAAAAATAGATATATATTTCTTTTTCAGTCAGTCATTCGCAAAAGTACTTCATCATTAACAAAAAAAGTCCTTATTGTTGCTTTTGCTATAGAACTAAAAAAATAAAATAAACGATAGTAAGGGATAAAAAACGTGTTGAAAAAGAGGAAAGAAATATTTTCCAATTTATTTTTGAAGAATTTAATTTTCATATTTTATAATTTTAAGTTTTTATGGAATCAATTAGTAGTGTTTTGTTACGGACTTTGCAGTTAAAAAAATCGACTTCGATTGTTGAGGTCGGGACTCTATGTGACTACATAGGACCATGAAATTGTATGGGATTTCTTAGGTGAAGAGAGTAAGGTCTCGTTTGTAGTATCAAATTAAAACCCTTATTGGGCAGGGTATGAAATAAATCTGAAAAAATCATCAATTTTGGTAATATAAAACAAACATATCTGATATTTCATATGAAAAACTGAAAATGCCATCACTATTTATGTAAATTAGTTGTAATATATTATGTAAAATATTACTGACTATCTACGAGTTATCTGACAAGATACCCCTAATTAACAGCTTAAATGAAATATGAAATAAATATATAGAAAACTATTTCGCCCTATACAACATATAAATTTTTACAATACATATATATAAATATACAAATTCTATAGTTTTATATAAAATTAAAGAATTTGTATTAGTTTTCTATATTTATTTCATATTTATTAGTGGCAATTTATTTAGAGAACAAAAACTAAGAAGAACTCTGCCGCTATAGCGCTAGTGGCGAAATTTAATGAATTGAAATTAATATTACATTCTATATACAAAGGTAATGGTCAATTGTAGTAGGGTTAACAGCAACTGCAACTGTACTAGATTAGAGCTTCAGTAAAGGCAAAGGATAGCAAAAGGGTAGTAGACCCTTATAAAGGGAAGTAGATCCGATCAGAATTAATAGTATATATAAGGAGATATTAGGAGAATTAATAGTATTTTTCAGAATCAATGGTATTTATAATGGGTCTACTTCCATTTTACTATACGTTACCTTTACTGAAGCTGAAGCTCTACTCTAGTACAGTTGCAGTTAATCCTACTACAATTGACCATTACTGAAACTCTATAGAAGAATGTAAGATTATATAATTTTAGTATTCTTATTTATTAGTTTTTAGTTGCATATTACTATTTATAAAGGAAAGTCTTTTAATTTTTTTTTTTTTGTTATTTAATTTTTTATTTTATACTTTTAAGTCGGTCAAATTTAAAGAGAAGAACAAAAAGCAGATATAATATTGTTGTCATTGTAATATATAGAAAGCACTTGTAATTAAAACAAAATTTTATCTTTTAAATTTATTATTTAAGAATGCATAATTTTTTGTTAGAAATGTGACGTCTGCAAACTTCTGCAAACAGAAATTGAAACTTTGAAAAAAAAAGTTTCATTTTCTGATGTCCGATAAATTGAAAAACAGAAAAATGAAAAATTCGAATTCTGGAACATAAAAAATATAAAATCGTTTTTTTTTTGTAAAAATAAAGCGATTTTAAGCAATAAAAATAAATTCGACAACTGTTGTTTGTTATTTTATTTTATTTTAAAAATATTTTTAGCTGAAAAACCCTGTAAATTGGAAAAAATCGTAAGTTTAAAAAATAATTTCTGTTTCTGTTTTTTGGGATTGATCCTTTACTCGTTCATTAATTTTCTCAAAATATATATAACAAAAAAAAAAAATTGACCGAAAATAAAAATATAAATAAATCACATCCAACATCGAAAATCAAAACCATATTTATAATAATTATTCTTTTCAATGCTTATTTATTTCAAAGCTCTGGTCTTCCCTGAGATTAATTCAAAATAATGAATTATTACATTACTGAATATCTTTATATTGAAGCATTAGAAGTAAAATTGTAATTTCAACCAACCCATCATCAAAAAAAATATAATTTCTCGTTATATATATAAAAAATAAAAATTAAATAACAAGGATATACTTAATAATTTATTTTATATGCGCGTTTTTTAATTTTTAATATTATATAGTTTCATTTGAAATGTATTCAATTCAATCTTTATTTTTAAAGTTTACTAAACATATTCTTAGTAATTTTAGTAGGGACTTTCTAAACCTACTGACTTCTACCCATGCATAATCACGAACCCAACGCCCAACCTGTGCACAAAATTTCATTGAAATTGGATAATATTTACCATATGTAAATATTCATCGGAAATTATAGCATGGACCTCCTACTAAAGGTACTAACTTCACATGCGTAATCACGAGGTCTACCTCTGCACAAAATTTCATTCAAATCAGATAATAGTTACATGCTATAAAACACGTAATTTATATAAAATTCGGAAACTAAAACTGTCTTTCTAAGTCCCCCTGACGAATTCAACCTGTGCACCAGATTTCAATGAAATCGGATAATAATTACATGTTCTAGATCTAGAACATAAAGCAAATATTCTTCGGAAATTAAGTTGCTCATATATTAGTTTCTCATGTACCTACTAAACCTACCAACTACAAATTATGAAGTAAATAACTAAATAAAACTGTATATGCAATATTATTGGAATTGGGTGAAAATTACTGTACGATATAGAGCGTTGAACTTATAAAAAGTAATAACGGATTTTTACATGTACCTACTGAACTTAAAAAATCTTTAAATCTTACAGGCGCTAAGTAAATAAGGAAACTAAAAACTATCATATGTACCAAAATTTATGCTAATTAGATAATAATTACTATATCCTCTTTATAGATCTAGAGCATACGAAATTTTAATCATAAAATTTTACCATGGACCCCCTGAAGGTATAAAACTGTACCTGGGCGCGCTTGTCCACAATAATGATACCAACCTATGTACCAAATTTCATCCAAATCTGAGACATGATTTTTTTTTTAAATATTTCTGTTTCTGTAGAACAAAAACACCGAGATTCCAACATAGACGGGGAAATCTAACATGGTCCCACTGAAAGTATCCATCTCATCTTGGACGGGAATCAGGTTGAAGTCTGTGAGAGGCTGGTGTGCCAAATTTCATTAAAATCTGACGAGTGGTTCTAGAAGATGTTGCTGCGCACATAAAATGCGTACGCGTACCCCGGACACTTTTTTTTGCATTTTTGGACTCCCCGACCTCCAAAAAGAATAGAAAAAAAATTTGAGCGAACTTTTTTTTTTACCATCAAATCCATCACCTGACTTAATAGTTATTCCATAATTACTCGTAAAATTTTCGCGGCAAATTATTTAAAAAAAAAGTTGTTTTTCCTATAAATTATTAACTCGAATTACTGAATGTGCAATTAATCTTAACTTAAATTTTAATTTTCAGGGATCTCGTCCTTCACTAAATTGTCCCCCTTTGAAACACGTATGTATGTATATACATTAAATTTCACTTAAAAAATAATACAATCGGTATTTCTGGCATAACAATTTGTGCAGAACCTCAGAAAGCTGATAGATTATTTCAAGTGACCGAAACTTAAACACCTATAAGATAAAGTCTAATATAATCTAAACTTTGAGTTTAAGATTATATATCCTAGTCTTCATTATTATATGTGAACTATAAATTAATGTGGATGGTATACATTATAAATAATATAAATTTAGATAGTACAACGTTGTACATATTTTATTAATTTGTTAGTTATGTTGCTATTTTATTGTTTATGTAATATTGGCTTTTATACAGTGTGTCTGAGTTTGTTAATTTTTTCTTCAGGTGTGATTCCTTGGTTGATTTTAAGAAAAAAAAATACTAGCTTGATTTAGGTTGAGGTCTATTTGAATGTTATAGGTTGAATAGTTTTGAAGTTATAATTTAATATTTGTATAATTAAAACAGGTACATTTCTGATGGGGATGTTAAAAACTCAACTTTTTCCTTAAATTATAGCATGAAATCCTTCTTAAGGAATTAGCACCCCTAACGCAAATATCATGTTTATTATATTAACATGATGCAAATGGTTTGTGGAAATGGTTTTTTATGGAAGCAAAATTATTTTTTTTGAGAATTTTAACCAGAAGCAAATATAATTATTAACAAACCTGCGAATAATAGGGTGGTTTTTTACTGTACATTCTTATATAGTTATTGTTCAAATTCGAATTTCTGAACAAATAAAACAATTTTATTATATTTTATGTATTTTTATTATATTACAGATTTATATACGAAATTTAAATTGATTTTTATGTAGTAACTGTAATGCATTAACAAAAAAAGTTAAAGTTTCCATAATATATAGTTTTTTTTATCATTGATAGTAAAGTAATGGTATTTATATATATTAACTGGCTGGTAATATAATATTTAGTTATAGTAACTATCTTTTGGCCTTTATGTTCACTATTATCTTTAAAACTTTAAGCATTTTTTAAAAAGCTAAATGGTCAAAAAAATATTTCTGTTTAAAAAGCTCGTAAAAGTTCCAAAGGTTATAGCGAGAAAGTAAGTTTGGAATATGTGACGAAATGAATCAGAATTTGGTTACTTTTGCCCAATATGAATAATAAATTGGAACTTATTCAGTCTTCAAAATTTGTTTAGCTAAAATAAATTATATCTATTATATCTGATCTAACTTTAAAGTCACAAGGTTTCAAAGTTTATTTTGAAATTTCCAAATTCTGAACTACTGGATCTAGGGTTGACAGATCGCCGATTTTCGACCGGCTTCACCGGTATGAAGTAATTCCGGTAAACCAAATTATCCGTAAATAACTAAAATTATAAAATTTACCACGGTTGTTATAAGTTTTTATAATATGTGCACTTACAATTATCGAGGTTAATGCTTTTTAATAATGCTTAATTGCAATATGGAGTAATTTAATTATAATAATACAATTTAACAACATTAATATAATCGAAAAAAAAATCTGCATTTATATATGAAGAAATTGTTAATTAGTTATTTTATACAGCATAATATTTTTTTTTTTTGAAAGAATATAAATTTAAAAAGTTTTACAAAAGAAAATTAATAATTTTTTATATTAATTTGGTAACTATTACCACATAAATAATATTTTTCTAATTTTTTATTTTTCCTTTTCACTTCTTATTCGCTGTATTTTTACAATTTTTTATCAATATTACACCTTTACTGTTAAGACATAAAGTAACAATATCATTTATAACAGGAATTTTATTTACAATTTCAAATGTAAAATTATGACGTAAATAATATTTATGCTTTCTTAGCTTCACTAGCTAATAATTTTATAAACAAAAATTATTATTTGTATTTTACTTTTCAAAAAAACAAAATCATTGTTGTAACAAGTTTGAATAAAACAACGATGGTTTTGGATCATTATAATTTATTATTACCATTCACAAACTACAAAATGCTGCTAACTAGGGGGAGCAGATAACTCGTAATATGTTAAGCAGCGATTTATGTTCAAAAGTTTTTTGTAATTGTAATTAACATTATCTTTGTAACAAACAGTGCATTGTTCAAAATTGCTCATCTTTATTATTTATTGATTTAAAAATTAATAATTTTATATTTTTATTTCTTTAATAATAAATAATATCATTAAAATAACTATAATAAATTCAAATATGCGTAATCACGAATCCAACCTGTGTACAAAATTTCATTGAAATTGGATAATATTTACCCTATGATCTAAAACATAAGAAATATTAATCGGAAATTTTAACATGAACCCCTCAGACTAGTAACTTCTACCTTAGTCTACACATGCATAATCACGAATCCAACCTGTGTACAAAATTTCATTGAAATTGGATAATATTTACCGTATGATCTAGATCTAGAACATATGAAATATTAATCGGAAATTTTAGCATAGACCCCTCAGGCTACTAAATTCTACCTTAGTCTACACATACATAATCACGAATCCAACCTGTGTACAAAATTTCATTGAAATTGTATAATATTTACCATATGATCTAGAACATATGAATATTAATCGGAAATTTTAGCATGGACCCCCTCAGGTTACTAACTTCTACCTTAGTCTACACATGCGTAATCACAAATCCAACCTGTGTACAAAATTTCTTTGAAATTGGATAATATTTACCATTTGTTCTAGAACATATGAAATATTAATCGGAAATTTTAGCATGGACCCCCAAGAGCTACTAACTTTTACATTAGGCTACACATGCGTAATGACGAATCCAACCTATGTACCAAATTTCATTGAAAACTGATAATAATTACTATATGGTGTAGAACATATGAAATATTCTTTGGAAACTAAGTTGCTCATATATTAGTTTCCCATGAACACAATAAAGCTACCTGATACAAATTTTTGGAGCAATAAGTAGGTAACAAAGTCAACCTGTGTTTGAAATATAATTGTAATTGGGCGCCAATTACTGTATGATGTAGATGTAGAGTATTGAACTTATGAAATATAATTTGACATTTTAACATGGACCCACTGAATTACCGACTTAAGTAGAGTAAGTACATAAGGAAGCTACTATGTGTGTCAAATTTCATTCAAATCAGATAATAAATACTATATGCTAGAGCATATGAAATTTTAATCGGAAATTTTAGTATGGACCCCCTGAAGGTATTAACTTCTATCATGGCCAACACATGCATAATCAAAAGGTTTACCTTTGTACCAAATTTCATTAAAATCAGATAATAATTACATGCTATAAAACACGTAATTATAAAAAATTCGGAAACTAAAACTGTTTTCTAGGAACCCCCTGAAGGTCTCCAAATTTCAAGAGAAAAAATTACCCTATATATAAAAAATATTTGAAATCGGTTAACAATTACTATATGCTGTAAAACATATGAAAAAAAAATTAAAAATTAAATCGAAAATTTAACATGGACCCCCTAATCCTACTAACCTGTCATTTAGTCAACCTATGCATAATCACGAACTCAACCTGTGTATCAAATTTCATTGAAATCGGATAATAATTACACGCTGTAGAACATAAAGCAAATATTCTTCGGAAACTAAGTTGCTATATATTAGTTTACCATGAACGTACTATACCTACCAACTATAAATTTGTGGAGTATCATCAACTAGATAACTAAATGAAACTGTGTATGCAATATCATTGAAATTGGATGAAAGTTAGTGTAGATATAGAGAGTTGAACTTATGAAAAGTAATTACGGAATTTTACATGGACCCACTAAAGTATCGACTTTAAATTTTACAGGCGCCAAGTACATACGAAAACTATCATATGTACCAAAATTTATGCTAATTAAATAATAATTACTATATGCTCTAGAGCATACGAAATTTTAATCGGAAATTTTACCATGGCCCCCTGAAGTTACAGACCTGTATCTAGGTAGGCTTGTGGACAATCATGATACCAAGCTATGTTTTAAATTTCATCCAAATCTAAGACATGAATTTTTTTTACATTTTTCCGTAGAACAAAAGCACATAGGTCCCAACATAAATGGGGAAATCTAACATGGTCCCACTGAAAGGATTGATCTCATCTTGTAAAGGCACCGGGGTGAAGTCTGTTAGAGCCGGTATGATAAATTTCATTAAAATCGGCGGTTCTAGAAGATGTTGCTGCGCACATAAAAAGCGTTCGCGTACGCGTCCCCGGACACTTTTTTTTGCATTTTCTGACTCCCCGACCTCGGAAACGCCTAGAAAAAAATTTTGAACGAACTTTTTTTTCGACCATCCAAGATCCAACCCATCACCTGACTTCATAGTGTTTCATACTATTCGTAATATAACACAACAAGACTGTTTATATACATATCAACATATCATATATCTACCTTAAGTACAACCACACTACATCCTAAGCTGCATATATACAAAGCTACAAAGTAATATTTTTTTTATATAATGCAAATGTAATTTTTAAAAATAAATTAATTTTGCAATCAAGTATATCATAGCAATATTATTTAGTAATATTACTAATCGAATCACCAAACAATCGTGATCTATTAACAATTCCACCATTTCTGGTAGTATACTGTTTATAATTATAATCTAACTAAAAATAATTCTGAAGGCCATAATTTCATTCCCGATAATGGTGTTGTATTATATTCTAATAAAATAAATCCAATTTCATTTTCTTTATTTTCATTTATTGATTTTTTACTATGATTTTTACAATTCCTACAGCCTTTTTTAGCTAATCCGTTATATACTTTGTGGATAATTTGAACTAGAAAATTTTGTTATACATACTATTATTATTACTTGTAAAAAAATTTCTTGAATGAAATGTACTATTATCAGTTCAAATCTGTGAAGGAATTCCTTAGTTATTAAATATTTTATTCAAGAACTCAATAACACAATCTATAGCTATAGATTTATTTTTAATTCCTTCCGAACAAATCCAACCTGAATAAGAATCAATAATAATTACTACATAATATTTTCCACTATACTCAATATCCATTGATGCTTTATGCCAAGGATAATTTGGATTTTCTTCTTGAATTAGTGGTTCTGTACAATTATTTCTTTTATATTTCTCACAGATTCGATAATCACTAACTAATATTTTTATATCATTTGTTATACGTGACCAATAAAACAATTGTCTTGCTCTATCCAATGTCTTTTCAATACCTAAATGTGGCTCATGTAAGAACTTGAGGAAATTTGCCTCTAAGACTTTGGTACTACTAATTTTTCTCTATAAAATACTAGTACTTCTTCAAATTTTAACTCATCTTTTAATGTATGAAATTGTCTTCAATTCTCATTTAATAATTTACATATATATTGGCCAACCTTGAGTTATACATTTAATTTTTTTCTTAAATTGTGATCTTCTTTTATAGCATTTACAAAGATTTTACAATTATTATTCGATATACATAATTAAGTTCTGCATTTACTAAACCTGTTTCTTTTAATTGCGCTCTTGATATACAATCGGCCACATCTCGAGCATGATTAGCCAATATACATGAAAAATAATGATATTTTGGGTTTTTGGTTTTCCTTCGCCTTCCCTGAGGCATTTAAAAATATACCAAATTATTTTTTTGGTACAACACAACTACGAGCACCCAGGTATAACATCGATAAGCTAAAGATTCCCTCGGTCAGAGCAAATTTTATGGACCATCATGCTCGAGAGATGGAAACAATCAGCAGCAACCAACTCACCGATCCTGAAGAACATTGGAATGCTGTGAAAAATGTTTTTATTTCTGGAACAGACAGCATAATCGGCAGATCACACCGAGTTTATAAACCATGGTTATCTGCTTATACCTGGAAGAAAATCGAAGAACGGACAACTATTAAAGTTCGTATGTCTGCCTGCACAACAGATGAGCTAAACGAACTTGAGTTCCTGTATCGCATGAAAAAGAAAGAAGTCACGGCGTAGTGCGCGCCGTGACAAAAGAAACTGCGTCATCAAACTACCGCAAGAAGCAGAGGAAGCAGCAAGTAGAGGTGATAGCGCTACCATAAAAAAATAACCAAAGAATTGGTCAATAGATAGCAATCCCCCCAACACTCTGTTAAAGATGTAACCTCAAATTGGCCCTGCTAGCAGCTTCATATAATAAAATAAGATAAAATTTAATGTTCATCATTAATAAATTATTTTATAAGACTCACCCTAAAATTGAATCAGCTTCTCTAATCTTCATGGTTTTAGGATATTGTGGATCTGCTAACTCCAATATATAGCAATCATAAAAAAATGATTTTAATTTGAGTTTGCATTGTTCCCAAAATACATCATCCCTATCTACTTTAATATATTTTAGTGGATAGTTTTTACCAGTGCACATGGCAAAAATACAATAGTTTCTACCAGTGATGTTTAATTGGCGTTGTACTTGGTAGTAATATTTTGAATTGTATTTCAAACTAATTACTTCTTTAGTATTTTTGTCTACTTTGAAAAAAATTATACTTTTAAGCTTACAAAGAGCTTTATCTGGATCTATATTATAAGCTGCGAAAGGACATTTGATTTCTACAATTCCGTCATCATCTATCAGGCCATCAGGTGTAGCATCAAGAAAATTAAAATCATTATCATTGGAAATAAAAAGTCCACATTTCTTTATTTTTATCTTAAGCTGGCCTTCTAATTGAGCTATAGCAAAAATTATATAATGAATAAGATGGCCAGTAATATATTTTTACATTATTTTTCATTAAAAACTGGGGAGGGTCTTTAGCCAAAAAAACAGCTTTACAATAAATATGGTTTGAGAAGAATAATTATTATATATATGGTTTTGATATTAGATATTTCAATGTGCTTTTTAACACAAAATATTTTTTATTTTCGATAAATTTTTTTCGTTATATATTTTTAGAAAGGGATAAAAAACATGTTGAGAAAGAGGAAAGAAATATAAAATATATTTTATAATATTGAACCATATAATATGCGTCTTTAACCTATATTGTTTCTTCTTGCATTTTTTGCTTTGTTTTTTTTTTTTTTTTTTCACAAGAAATTTTCAAGGCCAACTTTTTCAATTTATTTTTGAAAAATTTAATTTTCATATTTTAGAATTTTAAGTTTTTATGGAATCAATTAAGAGTGTTTTGTGACGGACTTTGAAGTAAAAAAAAATGACTTCGATTTGATT
>OY987255.1:54216960-54429276 GCA_963920725.1 Rhamphomyia laevipes | reverse complement strand
ACCAACTACAAATTTCTGAAGTATCAACTAGATAACTAAATGAAACTGTGTATGCAATAAATTGGTATGATATAGAGCGTTGAACTTATGAAAATTAATTACGGATTTTTACATGGACCCACTAAAGTATCGACTTTAAATTTTACAGCCGCCAAGTACATACGGAAACTATCATACGTACCAAAATTTATGCTAATTAGATAATAATTATAGTATATGCTCTAGTGTAGAGCATACGAAATTTTAATCGAAAATTTTACCACGGACCCCCTGAAGTTACAGACCTGTATCTAGGTAGACTTGTGGAAAATCATGATACTAACCTATGTTCCAAATTTCATCAAAATCTGAGACATGAAATTTTTTTTTACATTTTTCCGTTAAACAAAAACACATAGGTTCCCACATAAATAAGGAAATCTAACAGTGGTCCCACTGAAAGGATCGATCTCACCTTGTAAAGGCACCGGGATGAAGTCTGTTAGAGCCTTTTATTAAAAACCGACGAGCGGTTCTAGGAGTTGTTGCTGCGCACATAAAAAGCGTACGCGTCCCCTGCAGACTTTTTTGTGCATTTTCTGACTCCCCGACCTCGGAAACGCATAAAAAAAAATATTGAGCGAACTTTTATTTTCGACCATCCAACCCATCAGCAGACTTCATAGTATTTCATACTACTCGTAATAAAATAAATGCAAGACAATAAGAGACAGAATATCGCCAAAAATTATTTAGCAAAAAAATTATATTTCATAATTTCAAATATTGAAATAAATTTTAAAAATTCCATTGCTATATGTATATATATAATATATATACATAAAAATAACAAGTGTGGTTAAGAATTAAAAAAAAATACAATTTTCATTCGCATTACTGATTAATTATAGCAAAGTATACGATAGTTTTAAACTGTTTCCTATAAAAGACTGTTAATTGTAAAATGTTTTTGGTTTTTGTACGTCATTTCTAGTAAGTCTTAAATATTTTTTTATCATTAAACTATATGTTTCATCTCGTTCTGCTTGACTTCTTCAAATTGTAGATTTATAAGTCCCCATTTATAGAATCAGTAAATCTTTTCATCTTCTTAACTTCCACCTATAATTCAACACGATGCTGTTATTACAGATCCTAAGCTGAAAGCAAATCTAGTGGTTAATAAGTTCGCGAAGAATATAACTTTTACGGCAACAACACAAACAATACAAACTCTTCTTGTGCAAGTTCCCTCTCTACATTTTAAAGGCTTTTGATCGATTTGAAAGTTTTCTCTCTAAACGTTCAATACAATTTATATTGGATGGATTCATCTCCAACTTATGTAATCGACGAGTTTTTTTTATAAATGATCTTCTTACCACGTCTTCACATACTTTTGCTGACGATAGTACAGTACCTTGGATTCTTCATATTTTTTCACTCGTATAGCCGAAGGAACCCAATCATGTGTTCAACATGCACAAACTAATATTTCTAAATTTGTAAATCGTAATCTACAAGAAATTTGTAAGAAATTACTTCTTCATTAACTTTATCTATATACATTAATTTTAAGTAGTGAATCTAAAAATAATTATTTCCATTCCGATTTATTAATTTTATCCAAATTAGTTAGAAGAGTATACAATTTAAAATTTATATATTTATTTTAAATAGTATATATGTGAAACTTAAACTACTATTTATTTGTTAGTTTTATCATATTTTTTTGTAAACAAATTTTAATATTATAAAATTTAGGTGCAGTATAAATCGTATCTTATATACTTATAAAGTTGTATAAAAATATATGGATATATATATATTTAAATCAATACATCAGCTTTGTATGACATATATTTATTTGGTTTTTCAGATTCCATATCAAGATGTAACACCGACTATTAAAACAACTGATGGAGCAATATACGTGTGCTTAGTTTGTAAGTAATGCCTAAACTATTAAATTTGAAAGAAATTTATTTGAATTACTATTATTATTTACATATTAATGTGTGTTAATAAATTTTTGATAATTATTTCTAAAAGGTAAAAACAAAATAAACTCATATATGATATATGTATGTTAACATATAGTTAATTTGTAAAATTTTAAATGCCAAATATTATAAAACCATGCATTTCCGCAATTCGTTTTATTGAAAATACACAAAATGGTAAATATTTTTATAGCACATAAAAATAATATTTTAATGTAACACATTGCCTGTATAGTATGTCGATTTTATCTGCTATTACTGATTGTGATTACTATTTGCTACTTAGGCAATACCTGTAAAGTAGACTTTGTTTCTTTATTATTTAAATAAAACACTGGAATCATTTTCTATGGCTTCTGAGATAATGCCTGTAAAGCACTGAACTCCCCAAAACACCAAAAATCATTTATATGATTTGTATTGCTTCATTAACGCTTTATGAATTAATTGATTGCTTTTAATAAAGGTAATGTCGTACAAGAACAACAACAAAAAAGTGGTGTATTTACATATTAATGTTATTTATTACTGTAACCCAGAAACAACAATTCAAAAATAATAATAATGTATGTGTTAATCTCGCCTGAAAGCTTATTATTAGTATACAACACCTCCCTTATCTGCATTAAAATTAAATTTAGATATAGAAAAAATAAATAAAAAAAACATTTTTTAAAAATAGTTTCCTTTATAAATAGTAATATGCGACTAAAAATAAAAACTAATAAATAAGAATACTAAAATTATATAATCTTACATTCTTCTATCTAGAGTTTCAGTAATGGTCAATTGTAGTAGGGCTAACTACAAACGTACTAGATTAGAGATTCAGTAAAGGTAAAGTATAGTAAAAGGGGAAGTAGACCCCTTAAAAATATCATTGATTCTAATACATTCTATTAATTCTCATAAAATCTCTTTATATAATATTAATTCTGATCAGATTTGCTACCATTAGTTTTGATCAGTTCTACTTCCCTTTTACTATACTTTACCTTTACTGAACTGAATCTTTAATATTAATAATATTAATTATTAATATTATAAATTCAAATAATTATACACGCCATTCGTACTACTTTAACGATTCTGTTCGCCTAGTACAAATTATTCATATTCCTATACGAATATGAGATTCTACTTTATTTGAGTTTATAATGATTATTAAATTAAATACAAAATCTTCAAAATACAGATAATTCTAAAAATGTAATTAATAAAATTCTAATAAAAATAAACTAAATTGACTAAATAAACTACGAAATAACTAAATATTATATATATATGAATCTATCAAACAAAATTAAAAAAAACCAAAACTTAACACATATTACAACAACAACTAATAGTTACAATTTCGTTGTTGTAATTACTATATATGGGGAAGCCATTAATATTATAAATTAAAATAATTGCACATGCAATTTGTACTACTTTAATAATAATAATATATTTTATTGAGATATACCAATGAGACGATTAGTCTCTACAATATGTATATACATTTGATACTTAAATAACAAATGAAAAATGCTCTCAACAATGAATATAATTATAAATGAAAATAAAAATAAATTACTACTGAAAGAAAACTAAAACCAAATTTAACATTATTTAATTTAAACAATTTTTTTTAACATTATAAAGACTTATAACTTACAAGGGTCATACATGCTACGGATGCTACATAAATAAATAAGTAAGATGGAGCTATACCAAAGAACTGAAGTACTGAAAGCAGAGATTACAAAATTTTTATGCGATGAAGCACTCTTAATAACAACAGGTAGCTGATTCCACAAGGAAACTATATTACCAAAGAAAGACAGATGGCGTAAATGTGTTTTATGATTAGGTACAATAAGATTACATGTTCTGGGCGATCTCACAAAAACAACTTTATTCGGTCAATACAAAGGTTTTTTGAAATAAATAATTTTGTGTAAAAAACATATGTAACGATAATTCAAATAATTAGAGAACAAACAGTTGAAAATAGATTTATTAACATCACGTACATTATCAAATTTTCGACGATTATAAACATATCTAATACACGCATTGAAGAGCACATTGAGTCTATTCCTTTCACCCACATTCACGAAAAGACTACATCACAATATAGAAAGTGAGGGACAGCCAATTAAACAATCAGTTTATGTCTACTTTAACGATTCTGATCGCCTAGTACAAATTATTCATATTCTTATACGAATATGAGTTTCTTCTTTATTTGTGTTTCATCAAATACAAAATCTTCAAAATATTGATTACAAAAATCAAAATTCAAAAAAAAAAAATCGAATGCAATTAATATTCTACTATTATAATAAAAAAATATAAATTTTTATATTAAATAAAAATATTAAGTTAAAATTTGGGTAGAATATTCCATATTTTTGACAAACAAAAAATAAAATAAAACCTAAAACTGAAATTTCTTAAACTAGTTATTGAAAACTAAAATGTCTGAATAAACCACGCAATAACTAAATATTATAATATATATATATATATATATGAATCAAATCAAAAAATAAAAATTTACAAGATTACCTATTCCATAATTTAGGTGATTTACAAGGAAATCCCAAGTAAATAAAAATAAAAATAATATTCCAAACAAGAATTTTAGATAATAATCGCGAAATAAAAAAAAAATAGGAATGAATTCAAATTTCTAGTTTCGTAAATAGCCAGGTAATACCAGACTATTAATAAAATCAGAAAATGAATTCCAGGGAATAACTATCTTCCATTTGATGTAGTAATTTGCACTGTCCACTTACTTTTTCTCTACCACCGATTTTAAGAGTATTTATATCATTTTGAACAATGGTCTAATGAATTTTGATAGCTGTCTTACAAAATAACGTTTAATTCATAATAAATTACGGAAATTTAATAAAAATCATTACTCATACATACAAAATGTAGGTAATAATTGATTTTAAAGATTATTGAAGTTTATGAATTCTACTAGAATTAAAAAAAATGATACAAAATGATAATTTAGGTAAATTCCCTAAAAATCAGGTGAAACATAAATAGGATTCCCTATTTACATAATAACTCCATAATAATTGTTATCACATATGATTTATTTTTGTGGGGATAAACTACAAGTTTTCTTTTTCTTTTCTTTTTTTTTTTATGTTGGAACATGGAACTTGTTCAAATTGATAAGTTCTACAATTGATGAGTTCTACACGGGGTTGTATCTTGACTTAATAATCATTACACCTAAAATTATGCTATGCGAAAATCCTGTTCTTTAATCTTTAATGCCACTAACTCTTATATAAAAGAATGAACCATTACAGAACAGATACGTTGGCGGTTATTACCAGCGAAACGGAACTGTATGATGGTTTTTTTTAAAAAAATAATAATAATTAGTTCAAGAAATTTTAGTAATAGAATTCAATACTAACTAATAAAGCAAATAAAAAAAACTAAAAAAAATAATAATTCAAATAATAAAAAAACTATAATCCAAAATAATTCAAAAAAAAATAAAAATAATTAAAATTAATAAAAAAAATAATCAAACTAATTCAAAATAATAATAAAAAAAATAAATAAAAAAAAAATAATTCAAAAAAAATAATAAAATCTTCATCTAAATAATTTAGTATCCATTCCATCAATGAGTCGGAAGGCTTTAGCTACCTCTTCGGTGATATATTCATCTGGGAACGCTTGAGGTGGTAATTGATGTTGATGTTGTTGTTGAATCTTTTGAATCTGTTTTTTCTATTGTTTTTGCTAGTGCCGCTGCCGATTATTCTTTCTTTTTCGGTTTTTTTCTTCACAGCAAATATTCCGTCTGGGCGATGCCAACAATTCATTATTTGCGTTTTCGTAATTATAATATTCCCACCTGCCTCTCGTCCATTTCACCCGCACTCGACCGCCGTTTTTTAGGAATATGGTGCGATCTTTCCTGCCCTGCTTTAACACCTGCTGCAGAGGGATATTACTCAACTCCTCATATGACATCTTAAACCACACGCCTTCACGCGTCTGCACATCATACAGCTTTTCCCCTAAGTGACGTGGTGGGGCTGGTGGTAGCGGTGGACGTGGTGGTGAATGTGGTGGTAGCAGAGTTTGAGGGAATACCTCACGCTCAGCTGCGGACGATTGAGGTGAAACCTCCGTTTCTTCTGCTTCTGATGTGGAAATATCTCGCAGATGCTCGGGAGTGGTAGGAGTTCAAGGGATATCCCATAAATACTCCTCTAACTTTCTCTCGTCCATCATTATTACTAAGCTGAAATATATATTTGATTAATTTATTCTCCAAACCTGCTCTTATAGATATAAAAATCTGGCATTTTCGTTGACTAATCAAAATTCATATATATACATACTTCAGTTAATCAATAATTTATTAATAAGATTGTTGTCTATTAACAGATGATTAAATAAAGAAATATAATTGAATTCCATCTTATAAATCTATACAAATATATTTTTGTATAGTTTTTACTCAACCTATGATCTATTTTCGAATATCCTTTGCGTGATAAATACCAACGCTTCTACCCTTATGATCTGCTAGTTCATATAATGAACTACCTAAGCTCTTTAGTACTATAGATTTTACAAATTTGGGAGTAAGTTTTGCATTATATTTATCTGAAGCTTTGCTCAATGTAAAATTCCTACGAAAAACTTCTTGTCCTAATACATAAACTACATCTTTCTTTGCTCTCAAATTGTATGTTTTAATGTTTATATCGTATGCTTTCTTGATATTTTCTTCAACTTGATTTCTGATTAGCTGGATTTGGTCATGCTTGTCTAAACTAATTTCACCCTGATCTAAGCTATTGATATTTCTAAGTAGATTATATGAAGTAGCATCATTAATCATATTTTGGCCATAAAGTACAAAATAAGGGGAATACCCGATTGATTGATGCATAGAACTACGCAAAGCTGCACTTATTTTGGACAAATTATTATCCTATTTAGTGTGGTCTTTTTCTGATGCCAGACAATACTGATGTAATGATTGTCCATCATTTACCATACCTACCCTATAAATAAGTAAGAAATAAATTCATAAACATTATCTTTCCCACACTTAACTAATTTTTTTTTATATCCAATTATTGAATATGCCTAATATTCAAAAATATCCAAAAATATTTTTATTTGTATAAACAAATAATTTTAAATATTCAAATTTCAATTTCCCATAAATTAAAGGAAACCAATAAATTAATATATATAATTGCAAACAAATGCAATTCAATTATTCCTAAACGGAAAAAAACAAGAGTTTCAGATTGCAGTTCAATATTCCCAAATTATTTGGGAATATTCAATGCCAACGCAAAAGAGAGAAAATCTATATCCATAAAAAAAAACTCAAGCCAAGCCACACACTTAAAAATTATAAGCGTGTGCATAGTATACCCAAGCCAAGCCACACACTTAAAAATTATAAGCGTGTGCAAACAAATTCTCTCTCTTAATTCCTAATATTCAATAGATTCACAAAGAATTTATAATTACTCTCAACTCTTATTTTTATTCTAAATTCTTTTCTAAAAACTAATTAATTGACTAAGAACGGAACGGTCAGAAAAGAAACGAAAATAGAGGGGAAGATCGGTTAGCCATAACTATATAATAGCTATGCACCGATAACAGCCAGAGTTAATAATAAAAAGACGATAACTGAAGAACAAGTCTAAAAAGTGAATTTTTGATAAAAAGTATAAGTCAGTCAGTACGGTTTATTAAGTAATAAAAATCACTAAAGAACAAATCATTAAATAAATAATATATAAACTAGTGAAAGAAACTAAAAAATATAACTGTAATTTTTTTTAAATATCATAAAGTTAATAAAATAAAAATTTGAAGTAATAACTATAAATAAAATAAAAAATACAAATTTGATATAATAAATAAATATAATCAAAAAATAAAGAAACAAATTGTGTTTTAATTCATAACGGTTACGAGACGCGTAACAAATTTGGTGGCAGCGGTGGGATATATTGGATAGTAAGTACGACTACCAATTTCCCAAAAACAATATACATATAAATACAATAAATAATAATTTCGTGTTGGTATTGCAAACTTTTCGTCAAGAAAAGAGACTTCTATTGCTTAATGTCCCGCTGAGTCTGGCGGACAGTACCAAATAATTTAATAAAACAAAAAAAAATAGTGATTATGCCAGTGAGATTAACAAAGTTAGAAGAAGATATTAGTACAACAGCAGTACCAATACAATTCATCACCAGAGAAGTACTGGAAATTTTCGATTGCATAGATCGTATGTAATAAAATAAATATATATATATAAATGAACATAAAAATATAGATATATATATATATATATTAAAATAAATCAAAGTGAAAATTGTGCTAAAGAGGTAATTTTTAAACGGAGGCCCAGCGCACCGTTTAACCAGAGTAAAATCATTATCATCATCAACAGATCAACGCTCAACTCATCATCATCATCAACAAATCAACTCACCTCATCAGTAGCAGTTCAAAAAAAAAATAATAGAAAAATGCAATTTATGTAAGTGCACATTTTATACTAATTATGAAAATTATATACATAAAAATATAAAAAATTGTAAAATCTAATAAATAAACAAGAAAAAAAAATAAAGTAGAAAAGAAAATTTTTGTTTGAAAACTAAATAAAATATAAGAAATATTTTTTTTTAGTATATACATATATATATATATATTTACATTAATTAAATTCTATTAAATTTTAACTATCAAAAAAAAATCTTACATAAATATATTATATGCATTACGAGCATCTTATTTAAATTATATAAATAAAAAAAAAATATATATATATCATATTTGATTTTTTTCTCATTATTGAATCCTTACAAGGTTGCTCGTGTTCAAATTCTTTTTTTTACTATTGTTTTAAATTAACTCTCCTAATACCAAAATAAAAATCTCTACTAAGTACCAACGATAGACTGACTTAAACTCTCCTTAGTAGTGTATAAAATCTTTAACAAATTTTTTTTAAAAAAAAAAAAATAATAAATATTTATAATATATAAAAAAAAATATATATAAACCTTAAAAATTGAGACTCGAAGTGTAACCGCAAAGAGGGCAGAAATCGAAACCCTCGAAGAGGTATTTTATAACGAATTGGTTAACGAAATAATCAATAGTTCAATCGAAGAAATTGTAATTGACCATATCGAAATGACTCCTCCAACGGTACAAAAATTATCCTTAACGGATACCCGTAATTGCATTCCCGAATTTAATGGAAATTCAGCTGAATTACATAAATTTCTGGCTTGTGGTGAAATGATCGCCACACTAACCGAAGCCGCGGATATGCCGTTATTTATAAATATTTTAAAAAGTCGGTTAAATGGCGCCGCATACGAGCTTTGTCGGACTAAAAACTTGACGAGTTGGGAAGACATTAAAAAAGAATTTAATGTCGAATTCACCCAATGCAGGACGCGAAGTTCTGTTTTGGATGAAATCATTAAATTAAAACAAAGCCAAAAAGAAACTACAAAAACATACATTTATCGGTGTTCTGAATTATATTCGGAACTCCAAACTGCTACAAGTAAGGAGTCGTCCGAAGCAACTGTAGTATCCTATCTAAACGCCGAAAATGAAAAAACCGCGATTAGATACCTAGAAGATGGTATTTTAAATATTCACCTAAAAATTATAATTCGGGCAAAAAACGAAACAAATTTCAAAAGACTTTGTCAATACGTCATTGAACAGGCTGACAGACTAGGAGACGAATTAGCTCCTCCTAGACAGCCAAATAATCCAAGTATACCTACATGTGAAATATGTCATAAAAAGGGACATACAAAAAATACCTGTTTTTTAAACAAGAATTTACCAAAATTCGCGAACGATCGCGTTATAAAAAGGGAAATAAATCTTGTTTGTGGCTATTGTCAAAAACCTAATCACCATAGAAATGAATGTAGAACTAGGTTGAGAGATGAAGAGCTTAGGCGCTCTACAAGCTCTCAGCCTCGGCCCACAAATAATTACAATAGCAATAATAATAGTACCAATAATAATAATAATAATAGATCTTATCAAGGTCAAAATAATAGACCTTTTCAAGGTCAAAATAATAGACCATTTCAAGGTCAAAACAATGGATCCTATA
Organism: Rhamphomyia laevipes; assembly: GCA_963920725.1. Lineage (NCBI taxonomy): Eukaryota > Metazoa > Arthropoda > Insecta > Diptera > Empididae > Rhamphomyia > Rhamphomyia laevipes. The sequence goes on along the minus strand of OY987255.1, from coordinate 54,419,121 downwards.
CTGGTCAAAATAATAGACCATATACAGGAAATCGAAACGTAAATAATGCCAGAAATAATAATAATAATATTAACAACAATAATAGTAGTAATAATAACTCACCAACGCGCCAAGTACGACATATAGTTAACGATTCGTTAACTAATAACGCGACAAATCCTCAGGGAAACGAATTGACGCGGGAAACCATCGAAGTTTCCCGCGAGGTAACCAACAATATACAAAATTAAATATTCCAATTTATATGAGCGATTCGTCATCATACGTAGAAATTTCGACAAATTTGTCAGGTGAACAACCACTAAAATTCTTGATCGATACTGGAGCCGAAGTCAGTATCTTAAAATTATCATGCTTACGAGATGAACAACTTGTAGATCCATCGGCTGGAATAAAGTTGACATCCTTAAGTGGTGATCAAATATTTTCAGTAGGCACCACACTGGGGGAACTGATTATAGAGGCTGAAAATGAAAATTTTCAATTACCTCATAATTTTGTTGTGACTAGTGAATGCGATGACTTACTGTATGACGGAATTTTAGGACATGATTTCTTATATAATTATAATTCTATCATGGATTATAAAAATGGAAATCTAATGTTGAATATCTCCAATGACAGCGAATCCCTCCCTATATCAAACAAAATATATATATTAAATAATATAATAAGCCCTACAAAAAATAGGCAAAATATACAAACTTTAAATGAAAGCCCTACAAAAAATAGGCAAAATATACAAACTTTAAATGAAAGCCCTACAAAAAATAGGCAAAATATACAAATTTTAAATGAAAGTCCTACAAAAAATAGGCAAAATATACAAATTTTAAATGAAAGTCCTACAAAAAATAGGCAAAATATACAAATTTTAAATGAAAGCCCTATAATAGATAGGCAAATTTTAAACACAAACCCTACAATAGATAGGCAGAATTTAGAAGGAAATAATATAAAACATACTTATCCAGAAGTAGAAATAAAAAATACGAATAATGAAAATAACTCAAAAATTAAATCTATATTTTTATTAAAAAAAAATCAAAAAACAATCAAAATCCCTGCTAGAACAGAATTAATATTAGGCGTACATACAGACAATGAAGAAGAAAAATTCTACTGTAAAACAGAGATTTTACCTTCACTTTATATTGGTAATGTGATTACCAAACCAAAAAAAAATATAGAATATATTCCTATTTTAAACGCCAATGAAAACGATGTAATTTTGTCATATAAAGACATAAAAAAAAAAAATAGTTACAAAGTAGATTACTACGATATAATAAATTTAGATAGGGGAAAAGACCCAATAGAAGACCGATTGAAAAAATTAGAACAAATATTAGATCTAAATCACTGTAATACAGAAGAAAAAGATAGTATTTTAAAAATATGTAGGGAATACAATGATTTATTTCATTTAGAAGGCGACTATTTGAGTCACACAAATGAAATAACACATACTATCAAAACAACCGAAAACTTACCACCCATACATGTAAAACCATACAGACTACCTGAAACACAACGAACAGAAATCAATGACCAAATTGATAAAATGTTAGAAAATAATATAATAAGTCCAAGCAAAAGTCCGTGGAATGCACCCATACTTTTGGTACCAAAAAAGGCAGATAAAAATGGAAATAAGAAATGGAGACTCGTAGTCGATTTTCGAAGATTAAATGAAATAACTGTCGGAGACGCGTACCCATTACCAAATATCACTGATATTTTGGATCAAATAGGAAAATCTAAGTATTTCACTACTTTAGATTTAGCAAACGGGTTCCATCAAATCCCTATGAGCGAAGAAGATAAAGAAAAAACAGCTTTTAGCTCACCATTTGGACATTACCATTTCAATAGAATGCCATTTGGATTAAAAGGAGCACCAGCTACTTTTCAAAGACTCATGAATGTTGTATTAACAGGTTTACAGGGTTTACATTGTTTCATTTATTTAGATGACATAGTTATCTACGGTTATAATTTAAAAAACCATAATGAAAAATTAATACAAGTTTTCGAAAGGCTTAAACAAGCAAATTTAAAATTACAACCAGATAAATGTAATTTTCTAAAGACCGAAATAACTTATCTGGGTCATATTGTGAATGATGAAGGAGTCAAACCAAATCCTTTAAAAATCGAGGCAGTAAAAAATTTTCCAAAACCAAAAAATGCTAAAGGTATAAAAAGCTTTCTTGGATTAGTAGGATATTACAGGCGATTTATACCTGAAATGGCTAGAATAGCAAAACCACTAACCAAATTACTAAAAAAGGATGTTAAATTTAAATGGTGTTGTTTTTGTGATGAAGCTTTTAACATATTAAAAGAAAAACTTGTTACACCACCAATACTAATATATCCGCAATTTGATAAGGAATTTATCGTAACTTCCGACGCCAGTGACTACGCCATAGGCGCAGTTCTGTCGCAAGGTGAAGTTGGTAAAGATAGGCCTATATGTTATGTAAGCCGTACCCTTAACCCAGCCGAAACAAGATATTCCACTATCGAAAAGGAATTATTAGGAATTGTCTATGCAGTAGAACAATTTAGACCATACTTATATGGAAGAAAATTTATAATCTACACAGACCATAAGCCACTTAAATGGATAATGAGTCTTAGCAACCCATCATCAAGATTATTCAGATGGAAAATTAGATTAGAAGAATTCGATTACGAAATAAGATACAAACCTGGTAAAATAAACACCAATGCTGACGCCCTCAGCAGAATACCAGAAGAAACAAATAAAATAAACGTAGTAACGAGATCACAAACCCAAAAACAACAAACAATAGATAATAATAACGATAATTTACCAGAAATTGTACAAAAACCAAGTAAAACATTAGAAACTAAAATACAAATACATCAAAATTCTTTATTAAATCTAAAAGGAAAAAAATTAAAAATATTTCTTCTACCACTAATCGAAACTGAAATGGAAATAGCCTTAAAGGACACTTTTCCCGAAATAAAATTAAAAATTGGAAAAATAAACATAAAAACTACAAAAACCTGTAAATTCATAATATGTTAAACAAATCTACCAATTAGAAATAGTAATGACATTGAAATAAATTTAAAAATTCTAGCAGATATAAAAAATTATTGTGAAAATAATAATTATACTGAAATAAACATATCTTTACCACATCTAGAAAATAATATCGTATCAGAAATAAACAAAAATATAATTCAAACATTCGATAAAAATTATACTATTAATATATATATATCTAAAATCATAATTATAACTAATGAAGACGAAAAAGAAGAAATTATGAAAATATTTCATAATTCACCAGTAGGTGGACACCAGGGAGTAACAAGGACTCAAAAAAGGATCAAAACTATGTACTATTGGGATAATATAAACTCCGATGTAGCCATATTTGTCAAAAATTGCACATCGTGTCAAACCAACAAATTAAAGGGAAATCCAAAAATACCAATGAAAATCACAACAACAAGTTCGAAACCTTTCGAAAAGGTATATTTAGATATAGTTGGACCTTTACCTATTAGTTACCTTAATAATAAATACATACTAACATTTCAGGATGACTTAACTAAATTTTCGTGCGGAATACCATTGCAAAACGCCGAAGCAAAAACTATTGCAGAAGCTTTTGTTACTGAAATCGTGTGTAAACATGGAATACCAGAAACTTTACTTACCGATCAAGGTAGTAATTTTCTGAGTGAGATGTTTAGTGAAATGTGCAAATTATTAAAAATCCGCAAATTACAAACAACTCCATACCACCCACAAACAAACGGAGCTCTGGAGAGAAGTCATCGTACATTGGCCATACGCCACATTCGTGTACAACACAACAACACATTCTAGTACAAATTTTTCACCACACGAATTGTTATATGGTTTCCCTGCAGTTATACCTACTTCAATAACGGGAAAACCAACAATAAATTATAATTATGATAACTATAGTAATGAACTAAAATTACGATTACAGCATAGTCATCAAATAGCCAGGGAAAACTTAATAAACAAAAAAACTACAAGCAAAAATTATTATGATAAAAATACAAAAGGAAAAAGATTTCACATCGGACAGAAGGTCCTGATGAAAAATCAAGTTAGAAAGAATAAATTTTCACCATTATGGACTGGACCATATACTATTATACGAATAGACTCTGATGAAAATTCAACAATTAAAGTAAAAAATCGTAACAAAAAAATTCATAATAATAATCTAAAACTTTTCTCTGAATAATAACTATACATATATAGATATTTATTTTAATTAATCAACATAATATATTTCTAAGCATACTTTTAGGATTAACTAAATAATACCATTCCTTACACAAATAAATTTTATATACACATAATACTATAGTTTATGATAAACACAACCAAGCTATGTAGCACAGTTGGTAGAGCTCTTACTTCTCAAACGAAAGATACTCGGTTCGAATCCAGTGAACAACACTTCGTAATATCACAAATAATAGAAACAAAAGATGTTTCGCTACAAACAACTTCATGTTTCCCTAAAATTTTACTATGGGATGTGATATTACATCCCACGACATGTTGCATGTTGCTTTGCAACATAAAACATAAACTTATTTGTTTTGTTCGTGCATATTTTCTTTTTTTGTTGTAGAGAAGAGAATTTGAAAAGAGATTTTATATACAGACATAAATTGCGTTTTCTGTTTATTTTTGCGAAGTTGAACAACTGAACTATTTTTTTAGTTTGAAAAAAAATTATATATTCTTTAATGGAATTTTTATATGGATAGACATACATGGATAACCGAAATTGTGGGCATAAATGTGCTTTAGAGCACTGCAAAAAAAGTAAACGTAATAACCTTGAATTAAAAATATTCAAATTTCCATCGAATGATACCGTTTTTGGTAAAATTTGGCGAGAAGTTTGCAATATTCATAATGACCAAGAAAATATATACATTTGTGAAAATCACTTTTCTAAAGAATTTATTGGTAAGAAAAAATTAAAAAAGGATGCAATTCCTTCTCTTTGTTTAGGCTTTGAAGTAGAAAATTCCTTTGATAATGATTTGTCACTACCTGAAAGTTCTCCAAGAAAGCGTAAAAGGACTAATTCAACAACCTCAGTAGAAGGATGTTGTTCGAATTGTTTAAAAAATATAAAAAATACGACTTTTTACATGAAAAAATGCAATTTATTACAAAAAAAATTGCAAAAGGCACAATTGAAACTAAAGTCTAGGTCTAATGTAAAAAAACAAACATTTGCTAAACTTAAGAGAATTAAAGAAAGAAATTTACGATCATTCAAAAATAATAAAACTCTTATTCGAGACAAAATATTTAGCTTAAATATTTCTGAAAATGCTAAAATTTTGTCAACAATGCTTTGTAAAGAAAAAAATAATGGAAAATGGAGCGAAGCAGAAAAAATTTTGTCACAAAATATATTTTATAGGTCCCAAAAAACATTTAAGTTTCTTCGAAGTGGACTTAATTTAAATTTGCTACATTTAAGCTCCTTGTATAGGTGGGCGCCTGTGAAAGATCTTCAGCCAGGATTTAAAAATTCTGCTTTTGATATAATTAAAAGGAAAGTTAGTGATATGACTCACCTGTCAGTATTTTGAAAAATATTATTCAAAAAAATATATGCGATCTTACTGATATGGGGCTTAAGGTAGTAGGAGTTGTATGTGATCAGGGTTCCAATAACAGAAAATGTATGCATGAATTAGGAGTTGTAGATTTAGAGCATCCGTATTTTTTATTTAATGGCAATAAAGTATTCTCATTTTATGATTTTCCTCACATACTAAAAAATTTAAGAAATATGTTATTGACAAGAGATTTAGTTACACCTGATGGCACAGTTAGTTTCAATGTTGTTCGTGAACTGTATAATTTAGAAAAAAATAAGATTACCAAAATGTGCACAAATTTAACTGAAAAACACGTTAATCCAAATGCTTTTGATAAGATGCGTGTTTACTTAGCTGCACAAATTTTTAGTAGAAAAGTTGTTGCTGCAATAAGAACAACAGTTCAGACCAATCATTTTAAAAAAAACACCAAAGAGGTAGCTTTATCGACTGCAATGTTTTTTGAAAGAATCGATAAGCTTATGGATTGTATGAATAGTGCATCTATGTTTGATAAAAATCCTTTTAAAGCTGCACTTCAAAAAGATAATTTAATTTATAAACATATTGAAGAATGTTTAGAATATATAAATGCTGTTCAAAATTCAAATAATTTAAAATCTGTATATCACTTAGATGGAATGAAACAATCTCTAAATGCTACACTGCAATTATTCAGTACAATAACAGCTATAGAACCAACTATAACATTTCTTTTGACCAATAGACTTAACCAAGATATAGTAGAGAATCTTTTTAGTATAATAAGAGCAATGGGGGGTAATAATAGAAATCCATCAGTTTATAATTTTAACATTTTATTAGCCAAAATAATGTCAAGCCGCTTATTACAATATACACCAAATTCTAATTGTTTGGAAGATCAAGATATAACGTTAGATATCGATTTGAGCACCATGTCAGAATCAGAAGAATTAAATATAACAAATTATAAAGAATCTGTCCTAATAAATTATAATGAATTTAAAAATGAATACTTAGAATTATTTTTAGAACATACTTTTGATAAGGAAATGAAAATTGAGTTAACGTCTATGAGATACTTTGTAGGTTACGTAGCTTACAAAGTGCTTCCAAGAAATAATTGTACACAATGTGAAGAAATTATACGTAAAACTGATGAAGTTGTAACGTGTCCATCTGAATTTTTAATATTTGCAAGAAATTATGCTAAAAACACAGATTTTGGTAATCTTTATGCACCTTCAAATATATTTTTTGAAATATGCAAAATTCATTGTGCAATATTTGAAAAAATATTTAAAGAAAATATTTACATTAAAAATATAAAAGAAAATATGATTTCAGAATGTATTCGCGTTACTTCTAAAGACGAAAAATATAAAGATTGGTTTGATGAAAAAAATCAGTGCTATAAGCATAGAATTTCAATTTTAAAATTTTTGTTACTTATTCTTTTAAGAAAACATTGTTCATGGTTTGTAAAAAAATCCATAACAAGTAAAAATAACAAAATACAAATTTTGTCTCAATAATAAACCTTATAACATAAAATAGTGTGCAAAAAATGTTTGATTGTATAATTGATAATTGTCCAGGATGTTTTAATCCATGTCCAAACTGTAAAAGCTGCAAATGTGGCCCGATGTGCAGAGTTAATAGAAAATTTTGTTATCAATCTATCTATTGAATTGGATGGTCATAATACTGTCATTAAAAATAAATATTTTATTAAATAATATAATGTATTACAATAAAATTACATATAAATTGAATTATGTTAATTTTTAATATTTTAATTTTATAAAATGGACTATCTATGTGAATATATTTTTTAATTTTTAATATGTATGTCAATAAAAAAACTTCATGAAAAAAGTTGTTTAAAGCTTTTAATAATTCATTATACAATTTAGAAATTGAAAACGCAAAAGTAATACATAATTGGTTTTTTTAGCAATGTTTTTGTAACGAATTCTTATCTAATCTGAAATAGGCTTAAACTTGAGAATTTTATAATAAGGATTACTACTTATTATTATTAAATTAGATTACACAAATAAGAAAAATATACGTTAAAACATTTACTATACAATGCAATATAAGCTGATATTGGTTAGAGAAGCCTAATTAAAAAGTATATAAAATCATTTTATCAAATCAAAATATTCTGCCTTCTAATTACAAAAATCCGAAAATTTACCATAAAATAGCTAAAAGTATTTATTCAATTTCCAAATTTGAAAATTTTATGTATATATTACAAAAAATATATATAATAAAAATGTTCAAATTCTCATTTCTCATTCTCTTCTCTACAACAAAGAAGAAAATATGCACGAACAAAACAAATAAGTTTATGTTTTATGTTGCAAAGCAACATGCAACATGTCGTGGGATGTAATATCACATCCCATAGTAAAATTTTAGGGAAACATGAAGTTGTTTGTAGCGAAACATCTTTTGTTTCTATTATTTGTGGTAATATTGAACAAATGATATATCCCCATTTTTAGTATTGAATGTTGAATTTGGATTTGAATTGTAATCAATGTCATCAATTCTATAAATTCTAAAAATAATATATCTCAATGTTTAGGACTGAAATAAATCTACTACTTAGCAAAAAAAAAAACTTTTTGTATATGTTTAGTTAGACCAACCAATTTTTTTTTATCACATAAATATACAAAAAAAATAAACTTCTCGAACAATAATTAAATGAAAATTCTCTTCGATAGGTTTATATGGACGGCAATCATTGCCACTTTTGAAATAATAAATTCTACGGATCCAGAAATAGTCGAATTAAAAAACAATCCCGGAATATATTTCGAGGAAATAGGCAGAGTTAACCTATTTGTAAATGAATGGCGAATAATAGTATATTATGATATAGAATCATATTTTGACGAATGGGAAAAGCTGAGACATTATACGACGGAAATTCAAAATCTATGCTACAAACTTCTAACCAGGCAAGGATATACACCTTTTTGTAATAATATAAACAACATTTTAATAACACAATTGAAAGAATTACAATTAAAAAATCAAATTCTAAAACCCATAAATAATCGTAGTAAAAGAGGACTTTTTAACGCAGTAGGATCATTTAGTAAAACGCTATTCGGAACTTTGAATGAGGACGACGCAGTAAAATTTCATTCAGAAATAGAAAATATAGAAAATAACGAGAATCATATCTATAAACTATTAAAAAATCAAACACTCATAGTAGAATCAACCTTAAATATTTATAATAAAACGGAGCGAGAAATAGCCAAACAGTTTTTAGTTATGGAAAATAAATTAAGAAGACTAATCGCATTAACAAACGCAACTGACCAAGAAAATGTGTTATCCACAGAACTAGAAACCCTAATCTCTTTTACCATACTTTTAATGATGAAATATCAAAATACACAAACTGAACTTTTAAATCAAATAACAGAAGTAAAACATGGAAAACCAAATCCAAACATACTTACTATTAACCAAATTCAAGAAATATTAACACAAATACGAAAAGAAATTCCAACCACAGTAACTTTACCAATATCAAATAATGAAAATGATGCTTTACAAATTTTCAGATTAGGCCAAATGAACACTGCTATAATTAAAAACAAAGTAATTTTCGAGTTTAAAATTCCTTTACCTTTTAGAGATAATTACCAATTTTTACATATAATTCCACTTCCCATTTTACATGAAAAATCCTTCGCATATATCGACCCAACTATGAAATATCTTATAGTAGATTTAAACAGAGAACATTATTGTATTCTAACAGAAATAGAAATCAGAAAATGTATAATTACAAAAGAAAAACAATATCTATGCAAACTAATGCATCCTATTTACAATATTTTAACTGAAAACAATATTTGCGAAATAGAATTACTAAGGCATATAGAAATATTGCCAAATAATTGTCGAATTAAAATAACAGAAAGGACAAACCACTGGTTTCCTTTAAGTAGTTCAAACCAATGGCTTTACTCTTTTCCAAACGAACAAACGGTAAATCTAATTTGTAATGATTCAATGAAAACTATTAAATTGTCAAACTCAGGTACAATAAAAATTCCAAATAATTGTCATATCAAATCTAAAGAATTATACATACAAGCACATAATATACAAACCATTTCTATAAACAATAACTTTGTACCCAACATAAATCTTACAGCTTCTCTAAAATTAAATAAAAATACATTAAAATTTTCTAACCAAACTTTCGAACATTTTATCCTAAGCAATGAAGTCGAAAATATTAAAAATCAAATAGATTTGCAGAAGAAACAAGAATATGAATTCGAAATAAATAAAAACACTCACTTAATACATAATATACACCATTACACTACAACATACATTATACTAATTTTCCTAACAATATTATCTATTATAATATTTATGAATAGAAATAAATTAAATAAACCGTCACAAATTTTAACCCAGGACACTACAGGACACATACCACAGACAAATCCCGAATACATTGGAATAAACCTAAAAAATACGACTACTACTAATACGACTACTAATGATCCACCACATAATCCCATATAAACTCCCTCATAAAATAAAACAATAATGGCTGATTATTTCGGCAACACCCACTTATTAGATAACTAAACTATAATATTGCACCTAAAAATTGAAAGCAAAATTGAGAATTCGCCCCTTTTTTGCAAAGCAACCTTTTAAGGATACCAATTTAAGAAAGAGATATATATATATATATAAATAAAAAAAAAAGAAAAAAAAAAATGCTCTTCAAAAAATAAATGATCTTAATAATAAAAATTGTAATTATAGATGACATTTTGATGCTCTTCAAAAAAAAATAATGATCAATAACAAAAATTTTAATTATAAATTTTGTATTAAAATTCAATAAATATAAATATATAATTCTATTATTCTATAGATAAATAGATTTCAACAATAATTTTTTTTATATACATATAAGTCTTTCTTTCATAATATTAAGAAAAAAAAAATACATAATATATTACTTTTTTTAAGAGAAAAAATTTAAATACAAAAAACAGAGATACTCTTCAAAAAAAAATATGATCTTAATAACAAAAAATTTTAATTATAGATGACATTTTGATGCTCTTCAAAAAAAATAATGATCAATAACAAAAATTTTAATTATAAATTTTGTATTAAAATTCAATAAATATAAATATATAATTCTATAATTCTATAAATAAATAGATTTCAATAATTTTTTTTTATATACATATAAGTTTTTCTTTCAAATAATGTTAAAAAAAAAAAATAATAATAAAAGAAGAAAATTTTTCTCAAAATCATGTAGCGATTAAGCAACAATAAAATCAAAAAAAAAGAGAAGAATTTTCATGTAATAATAAAGCTGTATTCACTATACATGTTATAATAAAAAAAACAAAAATATTTATTATATACAAAATATATACATATGTAACTAAAGGAAAATTTATTAAAATACTTAATAGAATCATACTGACTCATATCATACTTACAATTATCTTTCTTTTACGAAAATTTTAATTTACAATAAAATTTTCTTTCTTTAGGGGTGAAGGTGTAATGATTGTCCATCATTTACCATACCTACCCTATAAATAAGTAAGAAATAAATTCATAAACATTATCTTTCCCACACTTAACTAATTTTTTTTTATATCCAATTATTGAATATGCCTAATATTCAAAAATATCCAAAAATATTTTTAAAAAAATTATTTGTATAAACAAATAATTTTAAATATTCAAATTTCAATTTCCCATAAATTAAAGGAAACCAATAAATTAATATATATAATTGCAAACAAATGCAATTCAATTATTCCTAAACGGAAAAAAAACAAGAGTTTCAGATTGCAGTTCAATATTCCCAAATTATTTGGGAATATTCAATGCCAACGCAAAAGAGAGAAAATCTATATACATAAAAAAAAACTCAAGCCAAGCCACACACTTAAAAATTATAAGCGTGTGCATAGTATACCCAAGCCAAGCCACACACTTAAAAATTATAAGCGTGTGCAAACAAATTCTCTCTCTTAATTCCTAATATTCAATAGATTCACAAAGAATTTATAATTACTCTCAACTCTTATTTTTATTCTAAATTCTTTTCTAAAAACTAATTAATTGACTAAGAACGGAACGGTCAGAAAAGAAACGAAAATAGAGGGGAAGATCGGTTAGCCATAACTATATAATAGCTATGCACCGATAACAGCCAGAGTTAATAATAAAAAGACGATAACTGAAGAACAAGTCTAAAAAGTGAATTTTTGATAAAAAGTATAAGTCAGTCAGTACGGTTTATTAAGTAATAAAAATCACTAAAGAACAAATCATTAAATAAATAATATATAAACTAGTGAAAGAAACTAAAAAATATAACTGTAATTTTTTTTAAATATCATAAAGTTAATAAAATAAAAATTTGAAGTAATAACTATAAATAAAATAAAAAATACAAATTTGATATAATAAATAAATATAATCAAAAAATAAAGAAACAAATTGTGTTTTAATTCATAACGGTTACGAGACGCGTAACACTGATTGATTTACTCTTTCTGACGCGTTGGCTTGAGGTGAATATAAAGCTGTATACATGTGTTTGACACTATAATTATTTAAAAGTTCATTGAACATATTTGATATAAATTGAGAACCATTATCACTGATAATTAATTCTGGAACTCCGTAAGTATGAAAAATTTCTTCTTCAATAAATTTACAAATCGGAGTGGATGTAATTTTTTTTAATGGTTTCATCCAATGAAATTTCGAATAATGATCAAGAACTATTAATATACCTATATAGCCTGCTTTCGTTCTTGAATAAGGACCCAAGAATCGATATACAATCTTTGGAAAGGACGTTCCGATATAGCTTGTGAACTCATTAAAGGTCTCAAAGTTTGATTCGGAGATTTCGATTGTTTACAAATTTCACAATTCCTAGAAATCTGTGAACTTGTCGTACTGAATTTTGTGCTGGATATTCAGCTATTACACTAACTTTATCTGAATCTACTCTAAGACCACCTTTGCCTACTACAAAACCTAGATATTTTACTACATTTAAACAAAATTTACTTTTTCCTACATACATTGTTAATCCCGCTTTACGAAGGTGTTTAGCAACTGTAGATAATATTTTCATATGATCTTCGAAAGTTTCTGAAATTATCAATAAATCGTCTAAATAAACAAAAACTTTATTTTTTAAATGTGGTGGAATTACTAAATCCATCAATCTACACATAGTTTGAGGAGCATTGCATAACCCAAATGACATGACTTTAAATTGATATAGTGGTCTATCTGGTATGGAAAATGCCGTTTTCTCTCTCGATTTTTCTTCAAGAGGTATCTGCCAAAAGCGTCTTTCAAGTCTAAACTTGAAATAATTTTTGCTTTTGGTAACCGACTATGAATACCTTCAATACGTGGTATATCGAATCTTTTATTGTTACGTTATTTACTTTTCGCGAATCTAAACAGAGTCTGACTTTACCATGTTTTCTCACCAGAACAACTAATGAACTCCATGGACTCTAACTTTCTTCAATAACACCTAATGAGATCATTCTATCTACTTCATCGTACATTAATTTTTCAATTGCTGGAGATACAGGATAATGACGTTGTTTAATTGGTTTTGCATCACCCACATCAATAACATGACTTAAAAATTTAGTTTTACCCAGTCCATTCTTTTGAAACGATGGAAAAGCATTTGTCACAGCTTCTAACTTCGCGATTTGTTCTTTAGTCAGAGATATCATATTAGGATCCTTTTTTATGTACTCCGAAATCTCGCCTATTATTCCCGGAGCAATATTAAAGGTTTTCCAAAAATTGATTCCTAAATAACAATTTTGGGTAAGTGATGGAACAATTAAGAATAATATCTTTTTCGTTTCACCACAAAAGGTTACATCTGTGTATATACTACCTCGTACCGTTTGTTTACCTCCGTCAGCAGTTTTAACTTCTGAGCTAAACTTTGCATAAGGTAAATTAGAGTTTAATAATTCTTTAGCGCTATCGAAACCTATACAATTTGCGGTCGCTCCACTATCTAGTAAACCTTGTAATTTCTTCCCAAAAACTTTTATTTGAAATTACAAGATTTCGATTTGTTCTAAGAAGAGCTTTTATGGATATGATTAATTGGTTCTGTTTTATTAATTGTTGAAATACCATCAACTTTATTATCAAAAAAAATTTTACGAGTAAGTTTATAATCTTTCAATCTTTGTTGATACGGTTTAATGTTATAGAAATATTCGTTTTATCCGATTTTAATTTATGATTTAATTTTTCGGGAAGTAACTGATGTTGTTGTACCCCCGATTCATCAAGTTTTTTGTTCGACAAATTTTGCTATTTGGCTATAAATATTTTTAGCTCCACAGCCATAACAAAATATTTTTGGGGGTAATAAACACTCAGTAAAACGATGCCCTATTACCTCGCAATTCCAACAACAAATAGTTTTATCATTATTGTCAGAATTGAAATTGATTACATCAATCTCATTATTATCTAATAATGGTGGTTTAGTTAAATCTACACCGTCAGTTTGAATTTCTGATACATTCCGAGATGGATATGGTTTATGAGTAAAATTATTTCGTTTACGTATATCGTTATTTAGATCTTCTTTTGCTCTACATAAGGAACGTAAATGGTCTATGTTCCAAACGTCTACATAGAGAAGATCTCTTTGTACATCCTCCCGTAAATTTCTTTTTATAATATTTAATAATTCTGCATCAGAAATCTGATCTCTTAATTTATCATATAGATACATAATTGATTCGTAAAAATCATCAAAACACTCTCCGTTTCGTTGCTTTCTTTCACGGATTCGTTCAATGATATCTATATCGCTACGTCGTTCTTCGAATTGTCTGCGTAAAGCTTGACAAAAATCGGGCCACTGAATTCTACCCGACTTTTTTATGATAACGCCAATACCAATTTTTGGCTTTATCCGTGAATACTAAATGTAAATCAGAACATAAATTCTGAAAATCTCTATTTAACATTTGATTTGTTAATGTTTCTATTCGGTAAATGAATTCATCTATTGTCAGACCAGTACGATTACCGCAAAAATTTAAATTTCAATTTTTGATCAAGTCGGCCCTTGATGTTAATTGGATGGAAATTATAGTTCCGACGTGATTTTGATCTAGATTATCATTATTTACATAATTATGATTTATGTCATAATTTGAATTTCTATTCGGAACCGAATCTATATTTAAATTTCTATTATTATTTCGTCTTGGTTGTGAAAATCGTTCACTATTATTTTGAGTACTATTAACCGATTGATTAATAGTATTCCTATTATGGTTTTCTCCTAATGGTGGAGGAAATGCGAAATTATCATTTACATTATTTGGTAATGTTAACCTTGGTTCTGGACGGATATTCATATTTTGTATCGAATGTTCTACAGTTTCCTTTATCGATTGTTTCAAGCTAGCTTGTAATCTACTCATAGCTAGATATTGGTTTACTTCTACGGTTTTCGTAATGATTTCCGTTAAAGTGGATAAATCGAAAGAATTTCCGATTGCACCTCTTGGATCTGAATTCGATATTAGGTCAATTATGGTTGCAAACTGGTTTGATGCACCCATACTTGGATTTGTGATCTGAGATCTGGTTATAACATTAGTTTTTAATGATGCACCAGTATTTTCCGATTGTTTAAGTTTGTGGGTTTTAATATCTTTTACAAGACATTCCTCACGACAATTTGGACACGTTTGGTTATCTTTTAGCCATGTGTTGATAAATGCGCTATGAAATACATGTTGACATTTAGTAATAACTATGTTATTTGATGTCGACAGTATTATTATTAGCTTGACTACCCTTTACAATTCATATAAAAATATATACATAATTAACTTAAATCTAATTTATTGTAATACATATAATTTCATTTGATTTTAATTATTGTTTTATTTTAATTATTATATTAATTTAGTTTAATTCTTATCTTCATCTTAAGTTGTTTGGGCAAAAGCCTATTTTCCACTCTTTGTTATTTATAGTTTTCCTGCACCAATTTCAATCGAAACTATCTAGCTCATCTCGCCATCTTTTTTGCTGTCTTCCAACTCTTCTAATTCTATCTAATGGTTTTTGAATTTTATCGTTCGAGATATTTATTGGAATATATTTCTTCAAATACATATTTATTTTTCTGGTTTTATGAGATATTTTTAATTTAGCCCGAACTAATCTATGGTCGGAATCAAAGAGAAAATTGCTTATTACTTCGACATCTTCAAGTATATTTCTTTTATTAAAATAATAATAATATTATTACTTCTTTTTTTTGGTTCTTTTTGAAAATTGAATTTCCACATGAAAGTCTGTTTCTCCATAAAAATTCAATAACTTTTTCACCTCTTTCATTTCTATTTCCAGTACCAAAATTACCCATAATTGACTCTTCATCTTGTCTTTTATAACCAATTTTGCAATTAAAATCTCCAATAACCATATTTGTTTCAGATTTAAAAGTTATCATAAAATTTTCTAGTTCTTCATAAAATCTATCAATTCTTTCATTTGATTTATTTATAGTTGGTACGTAAACTTGTATTATTTATATATTTGTATTTTGGATTTTTATTTTCAATCCAATAATTCTTTTATTTATTGCTTTTATTTCTATAATATTATTTTTCCATCTTGGATGTATCAAAAAGCCAACGCCGTACATACCTTTAGTTTCACCTTTAAAGCTTAAAATAATGCCATCATTATTATTTATTAAAATTTCATTGCCTATTCTACGTACTTCGGCTAGACCTATAATATCCCATTTTATATTATTTAACGCGGATTTTAATTATATTAATCTTTTTTCAGAACTTAATGTTCTCGTATTTATTATACCGACATATATTTGATTATTTAAATTTTTTTGTTTTGTTTTCATTAGGTTAGTTTTAGTTTTACTATTATTTTTAAGTGTATTATCTAGAGATAATATTTTTTGAGGGGTATGGCCTTGATCTCTCATGGGGGCCAGCCAGCTTGAGAGATTATTTCTATTATAATTTTTTTGTTTTTTTGTTGCATAATTTATTATTTTCGTATTGTCTGTCTCATTGTCCTTTTCCGATGCATTTTCATATCCGTTTATTTTGCTATTATTTTAGTAGGTTTGCTATTTTGTATTTATTTGTGGTATTATTACTGAGTTGTTACTCTTGATGTTTTTAACGAATTTAGTTTTTTCTGTTGGTGAACTTGAAAAAGAATTAGATTGAGTTATTATAAATTTATCCATCATGGATGTTCCAGCTGGCGTAGCTTTTTGTTTTTTCTGTATATTTTTCTGTGGGCTCTCCTCAGAATTTCTCCCCCGCTTTTTTATATCTAATTCATCAATTTTTATCATTCCAATTTCAGTTTCAGTTAGTATTTTTTCGTCAATGATAATTTTATCATTTTTTATGTAGATTTCAGAATCTGGTTTTTCTGTTCTTAACTGATTTATTTTTGGGATTAATTCTTTACGTTTTAAAATTGTTTCTTTATCGAAATCTATCGAAATTGATGCGAATTCTTTTACTAGTTGTCTTTTACTTAAAATAATTTTCTTTTTAATAAATGTTGTTAATTTTACTAGAATTGGTCTTGGTTTTGTTGCATCTCTATTTTCTTTACCAAGTCTAAATATATCATCAATTTCAGATTTATCAAAATCAATTTTCATAACATTTTTAAAGAGATCTTCTATTATCTTTACTAGTTCTTCTAGATTATTCTCAGTTTCTTTGAGTTTGTAAACAATTATATTTTTCTTTTTATCCAGATAGTTTACTTTTTTCTCTAATAGTGCATGATTATTTTTAGCATCTATTAGTTCATTGCTCATAGAATTGAATTTTTTATTGAAATTACCGCGTGTCTGTAATTCAGTTTTAAATTCCTCTTTTAATTCTTTTTTAATAGAATCAGCACTGTTACTTATATTATATTGCAAAGTTTCTGTTGATTTCGTAATTGCTTTTAATAAAGTTTCAATATCAGTGTTTGCCATTTCAATAATTATTCTATGCCTGACAATATGCAATTATATATTTTAAATAAATATTAAATTCTTCATTATTATTTTATACTATAATATAATAGATGGCGTTGTTTTCTATGTTAAATTATTTTGAATTTAATAAATGTTAAATATGTTTTCTTAATATGGCAATATTTGCAAATGCAATTGTCTAGTATAATTCCAATATTTATTATTAATTATTTATAATTGAACTTTGGACTTTATAGAATAATTTCTTAATATTTTTTATTTTATACTTTTCTAATTAAATAAATAATCTACTTGCTTGTCTTCAATGTATATAATTCAGTAGTTCTTAATTGATCGAAAATCGCTTGAGCAACTTATTTAACTTTTATATATCTTTCACAATATTAATTTTTTTGCAATGTTTTTTTTCAATGTTCACCTCACAACTTTGACAGATAGTATCACTACAAATGGAACAATGAGTTTCCATATCTACTTTCCTTGGTGAATGAAACATTTCAATACTCAAAGAACTAATAATAACTTCAAAATTAATGAACAAAATGCTTTTTCCCTAATATTTTTAATTGATACACAGCGAAAATTAAATTTAAATAACACAATACTAATTTTGGGTACAGAAAAGAAATAAACTAATTAATAAACTCGATTATACATATGTACATAAACTAAATTAAGGTAAATCACAATTATATGGTGTATTATAATTAATCATTATTAGATACAAATGTCGGTCGGAATTTGGCCAAATACGGCCAAATCTCCGCATGTTCATTACAAATTGCGTACTAAAATTTTCGTCAAAATACACGCATAAAACATAATTCATTCATTCAATGCAATTTATTTGATAAACATTGTCACTTTATCATATAACTACCAGAATCAAATTTGTCAGTCGGAATTTAGCTAAATACAGCTAAATCTCCGAATTTCCATTGCGAAACCGATACTAATAATACAACAACAAAATTACTAATAACTAAAACTTATTTGTAAATAATCAAAGTAATTAAAATCTTTGGAAATCTAATAGCACCACATTTGCCGGTCGGAATATAGCTAAGTACAGCCAAATCTCCGTATTTCCATTGCGAACCGATATTATAGAACGCCAAAAATTCAAAATATAATCATATTTACAAATAAATTTCCTGAAACTACACTAATAATTTTATATATTATTCCTATACAGATTCAATACTAACACCAAAACGTTAAACCTAATAATGGACGTTAATTAGCTATAATAACAACCAATTGAAACGTATTTCCGAAAATTAAATTTCAACCTATGAATCAATATTTAATCGTTACAAAGATAATACATAAAATATTAATTACTAAAAATCGAGTGCCAGAAACCTTGATTTTCTTCCGGTCCTTTCTTGTGCATCATTTGTAATAAACAAATGCTCCACTTTTCCAGATACCGTGGTTACTTCAGGTCCCTGCTCGGGCGCCATTTGTAACGAATGTATGTAAAACATTTTTATTTTTATCCAAATATAATATTGGTTTGGTAGAAATAATTTAATTAATGTTAATAGGTCATTAAAATGAATGTATGTTAAAACATTTTTTTTTACTTCAGGTCCCTGCTCGGGCGCCATTTATAATAAACAAATGTGCCAAGAGCTTTAACCAATCACAATCTTCTAACTAATTAAAATATATTACCAATTATCCTATAATAATATTGGTTTGCCGCGCTGCACGTCTAATTGGGGTAGCTTAAGCCGGAAAATGGTGGGTTCACAAATTAGCGTAACATTCATACAAAACTTGCTTGAAATAATAAACTAAACAAAATAAATAAAGAAAATCAAGGATAAAATATACTAATAAAAATTAGAATAAAAATAAAATAAACTACTCTAAATTTTAAATTCCCCTAAAACTAATATGTAACACCAAAATTAGATATTTATGTTTAATGAAATGGATTTAGATGTAATACCATTTTAAATTTGCCCACCCATCCATGTGATCAATACTAAAAACCTAAAATAAACCTAAAATAATTTTTATTAAAATTAAAAAACAAATCAAAAATTTGTGTACACAAATATAAAATAACTCTGAATAAAAAAAAAATAACTCTAGTACTACAATAAAACTCTAATAAAAATTAATACATATTACAACAACAACTAATAGTTACAATTTTATACAATTAATATTCTACTATTATAATAAAAAATCTGAATTTTTATATTAAATAAAAATATTAAGTTAAAATTTGGGTAGAATATTCCATATTTTTGACAAACAAAAAATAAAATAAAACCTAATACTGAAATTTCTTGAACTATTTATTGAAAACTAAAATGTCTGAATAAACGATGCAATAACTTAATATTATATATATATATGAATCCAATCAAAAAATTAAAATTTCTAAGATTTCCTAATACATAATTTAGGTGATTTACAAGGAAATCCCAAGTAAATAAAAATAAAAATAATATTCCAAACAAGAATTTTAGATAATAATCGCGAAATAAAAAAAAATAGGAATGAATTCAAATTTCTAGTTTCGTAAATAGCCAGGTAATACCAGACTATTAATAAAATCAGAAAATGAATTCCAGGGAATAACTATCTTCCATTTGATGTAGCAATTTGCACTGTCCACTTACTTTTTCTCTACCACCGATTTTAAGAGTATTTATATCATTTTGAACAATGGTCTAATGAATTTTGATAGCTGTCTTACAAAATAACGTTTAATTCATAATAAATTACGGAAATTTAATAAAAATCATTACTCATACATACAAAATGTAGGTAATAATTGATTTTAAAGATTATTGAACTTTATGAATTCTACTAGAATTCAAAAAAATGACACAAAATGATAATTTAGGTAAATTCCCTAAAAATCAGGTGAAACATAAATAGGATTCCCTATTTACATAATAATTCCATAATAATTGTTATCACATATGATTTATTTTTGTGGGGATAAACTACAAGTTTTCTTTTTTATTGGCAATACTCGAATTTGGTGTGTTAAGGTTATGTGCTTTAGTTTTCTCGGGTAGTTTTAAACTTATTATTATATGTTTATAAATATTTTTGTTTTCAATGAAGAATAATGTTAAGTTTAAGGTATTATGTGATTGCAAATAAATATTCTTTTCTATTAATATTTTTTTTTCAAATCCTGGCAAATTTTAAAATTTTATTGAAGATAAAAGTAAAACCGTGCTTTAGTTTTATCCGACACTTTATATAATATATATATTATATATATATATATATATATATATATATATATATAAACCCAAACAATATAAAAAATTATCGAGCTATAACGAAGGACCGATGCAAAGCGAGTGTTCTTTTCTTTTCACCGAAGCCAGAACGCATATACATCCACATGGGTTTCGTTGCCCCAAACCAAAACCTACACTATTTTACAAGCCGAGAAATGAGATTTCACACTAATCTATGCGCGCGAAATTCAGTCAAAGTTTTTAAACATTTTTATATGTTGATATGAAAATTTTGTATTGAAATGAAATGAAAACTCATGTTATTTATATTTTATAACAATTTTTGTTATACAATTATTTACAATTTTTATTTGCAATTTTTGTTAACAATATTATAATAATAATAAAATCCCGCGCCACCTTTCCCACATTTTAAATGTGATACGTTTAAAATGTTCATTAAGTATCTGAAAATAAAATTATATATTAAATTTTAATAAGTTATCAATTCAATTGCTGAAATACAGCTCCTTTTACCAAACCTAATTGTCAATGTGAAATTTGTGTACATATCGTACAAATATAACCAATATTATCTTGTGAAGTATCCTGAAAATATGTTTAATATTAATTTGGTTTTTGCTGAGAAAAAATGAAAAATCTGTGCTGCGAATAAGTCACACAATTGCTTTTTAAAGTATTTTAAAAAAAATTATTTGTTTAAACAAAATACTTAATCTACTCTATATAATTTTTTATTATTTATTGTTACGTTATTTACTTTTCGCGAATCTAAACAGAGTCTGACTTTCTGAACAACTGGTGAACTCCATGGACTCTGACTTTCTTCAATAACACCTAACAAGATCATTCTATCTACTTCATCGTAAATTAATTTTTCAATTGCTGGAGATACAGGATAATGACGTTGTTTAATTGGTTTTGCATCACCCACATCAATAACATGACTTAAAAATTTAGTTTTACCCAATCCATTCTTTTGAAACGATGGAAAAGCATTTTTCACAACTTCTAACTTCGCGATTTGTTCTTTAGTCAGAGAATGCATATTAGGATCCTTTTTTATGTCCTCCGAAATCTCGCCTATTATTCCCGGAGCAATATTAAAGGTTTTCCAAAAATTGATTCCTAAATAACAATTTTGGGTAAGTGATGGAACAATTAAGAATAATATCTTTTTCGTTTCAACACGAAAGGTTACATCTGTGTATATACTACCTCGTACCGTTTGTTTACCTCCGTCAGCAGTTTTAGCTTCTGAGCTAAACTTTGCATAAGGTAAATTAGAGTTTAATAATTCTTTAGCGCTATCGAAAACTATACAATTTGCGGTCGCTCCACTATCTAGTAAACCTAGTAATTTCTTCCCAAAAACTTTTATTTCGGCATATGAGCGAACGTCATTTTCTAAAGTAGTGATAGATGAAATTACAAGATTTCGATTTGTTCTAAATTGCTTCAAATGATAACGATATCTAAGGGAAGAGCGTTTATGGATATGATTAATTGGTTCTGTTTTATTAATTGTTGAAATACCAGCAACTTTATTATCAAAAAAAAATTTACGAGTAAGTTTATAATCTTTCAATCTTTGTTGATACGGTTTAATGTTATATAAGTGTGGTTCTTTTTAAAATAGAAATATTCGTTTTATCCGATTTTAATTTATGATTTACTTTTTCGGGAAGTAATTGATGTTGTTGTACCTCCGATTCATCAAGTTTTTTGTTCGACAAATTTTGATATTTGGCTTAAAAATATTTTTAGCTCCACAGCCATAACAAAATATTTTTGGGGGTAATAAACACTCAGTAAAACGATGCCCTATTACCTCGCAATTCCAACAACAAATAGTTTTATCATTACTGTCAGAATTGAAATTGATTACATCAATCTCATTATTATCTAATAATGGTGGTTCAGTTAAATCTACTCCGTCAGTTTGAATTTCTGATACATTCCGAGATGGATATGGTTTATGAGTAAAATTATTTCGTTTACGTATATCATTATTTCGATCTTCTTTTGCTCTACATAAGGAACGTAAATGGTATATGTTCCAAATGTCTACATAGAGAAGATCTCTTCGTACATCCTCCCGTAAATTTCTTTTTATAATATTTAATAATTCTGCATCAGAAATCTGATCTCTTAATTTATCATATAGATACATAATTGATTCGTAAAAATCATCAAAACACTCTCCGTTTCGTTGCTTTCTTTCACGGATTCGTTCAATGATATCTATATCGCTACGTCGTTCTTCGAATTGTAAAGCTTGACAAAAATCGGCCCACTGAATTCTACCCGACTTTTTTATGATAACGCCAATACCAATTTTTGGCTTTATCCGTGAATACTAAATGTAAATCAGAACACAAATTCTGAAAATCTCTATTTAACATTTGATTTGTTAATGTTTCTATTCGGTAAATGAATTCATCTATTGTCAGACCAGTACGATTACCGCAAAAATTTAAATTTCAATTTTTGATCAAGTCGGCCCTTGATGTTAATTGGATGGAAATTATAGTTCCGACGTGATTTTGATCTAGATTATCATTATTTACATAATTATGATTTAAGTCATAATTTGAATTTCTATTCGGAACCGAATCTGTATTTAAATTTCTATTATTATTTCGTCTTGGTTGTGAAAATCGTTCACTATTATTTTGAGTACTATTAACCGATTGATTAATATTATTCCTATTATGGTTTTCCACTAATGGTGGAGGAAATTATTATTTACATTATTTGGTAATGTTAACCTAGGTTCTGGACGAATATTCATATTTTGTATCGAATGTTCTACGGTTTCCTCTATCGATTGTTTCAAGCTAGCTTGTAATCTACTCATCGCTAGATATTGGTTTAATTCTACCGTTTTCCTAATGATTTCCGTTAAAGTGGATAAATCGAAAGAATTTCCGATTGCACTTCTTGGATCTGAATTCGATATTTGGTCGTTTATGGTTGCAAACTGGTTTGATGCACCCATACTTGGATATGTGATTTTATCAGGGGTTAATAAATAAGTTTGAGATCTGGTTATAACATTAGTTTTTAATGATGCACCAGTATTTTTCGATTGTTTAAGTTTGTGGGCTTTAATATCTTTTACAAGACATTCCTCACGACAATTTGGACACGTTTGGTTATCTTTTAGCGCTATGAAATACATGTTGACATTTAGTAATAACTATGTTATTTGATGTCGACAGTAATTCACTACAAATGGAACAATGAGTTTCCATATCTACTTTCCTTGGTGAATGAAACATTTCAACACTCAAAGAACTAATAATAACTTCAAAATTAATGAACAAAATGCTTTTTCCCTAGCAATCATTAATATTTTTAATTGATACACAACGAAAATTAAATTTAAATAACACAATACTAATTTTGGGTACAGTGTAATGATTGTCTAATAATGGAATTGGTGTGTCCCTATGACAACACGATCTCTTAGTTAAATTCAAAAAGACTTCCTTACCTTATGGCAGCAATGCCACTTCAGTAGATAACAACTGGCAGAGTTTGCCTTCGTTGTTGTTAAGAAGTTTTTACTTTTCGCTTTATTTTCAGGGCGGGTTGCCTCTATGTCAAATAAAAGTGATTGATTGACTTCTGATTGAAAAGTGAATTTTATTGATTATTTTCAGCTCTTATATACCCTAATTATGTTTATACAACAAATTCTTATTCTATTACCTTTCTTACTTAAATTTAAGGAATTTGTCAATTATGCATATTTTTATAAACTAATATTATTTCTTATTCTAATATTTTATGTATATAAATTGAAAATAAAAATTAATATCATGTTACAATTATTTTTTATACTAAAGGTGAATGAATGCATTACACCCTCCACCTTTTTAAAAAAAAAAATTATATAAAGAAATTTTTTTTAATGTTAATTTTTAATAATGAGAAAAAGTAAATTTAATTGAATTTCTAACTATAAATTTTAATATTAATGTATAAATCTAATTAATCATATTATTATTTTGTTTATCAGTTATTTTTAATCTATTATTATGAATTTCTTTTATTTCATTTCCTATTTTAATTTTGGTATTTACACCATTTAATTCTACAACTTCATAGGGTCCTTTGTATGGTGGTTCTAATTTTTTACGATTCCCTACTTTTAACCATACAAAATCTTCAATCGATACTTTTAAAGTGTTAGTTGTCTTGTCATGTAATTGTTTCCGTTTAGTTTTTGCAAGGTCTAATAATATTTTTGCGTTTTTACGAGCTTCTTGTAATCGAAACCTTAGTTCTTCTGCGTAATTATCTAAATTGTAGATTGGTTTATCATATGCTAATTTTTTATCCGTCGGTAAACATGCAAGTTTTCCAAAAACAAGTTCATAAGGTGATATATCTGTATCAGTGTGTGGTGTTGTATTGTAACTGAATACATAGTATGGTATCCATTTATCCCAGTTAAAGTCTTCTACAAATGATAGCAAATATTCATTAAGTACCCTGTGGTTTCTCTCTATTGATCCTAGTGTTTCGTGATGGTATGGTGTTGAAGTTACATGATTTATATCGAAGAATGAACATATGTTCTTGAATAATTCATTCACAAATTCTGTACCTAGGTCAGTTTTTAAGGTTTTAAAACTACCGTACTTAAGTATAAATTGTTCCACTAATGCCTTTGCTATCGTATTGGCTTCTTTATTTTCCAGTGGTATAGCTTCTATGTACTTCGTAAGTTCACATTGGATTGTTAAGATATATCTAAAATTATTTATTGGTCTAAGTGGTCCAACTGTATCAATTGATATTGTTTCAAAGCTAGTTGTTGGAGTGTTTGTAATCACCATTTTTTCTTTTGTATGTTTAATTTGTTTATTTTTGCACATACCTTACAACTATTTATATAATGCTTTACCATTTTATTTAAATTTTTCCAGATATATCTTTGTTTTATCTTATTTATTGCTCTTTTTACACCTGTATGTCCTCCGGAATGAGAAGAATCATGGAATTCTTTTATTATGTCATTTTTTCTGACATCATCTTCAATATTTACAGGACCATTATATATCATTATTTTTAAATCTGTTTGCCTTCTTTTATTTAAATCATTAAATATATCTTTTAATTCATTTATATTTATATGCTCAAATATTTTATCATTATTCTTTATTGCTAGCTTATTTATATTTATATTTTTCATTTCGAAAATCAGCTTCTCCAAGATCAAACCTAAGTTCTGATATGGATTATCGCTAATTCCTACTACAACTTCTTTTTTATTTATATCAATTTTTGGCAAACTTGTATTAATTTTATTTTTGTGCGCACTTTTATTATTATTATTGAGCATTTTTCTTTCTTCTTCAAACTTTAATTTTTTCACATTCTTTATTTCTGATATCGATGTACAGTTCCATATATAAAGTTGATCAGGCTTTATTTTAACTGCTTCTTGATTTGTCTTTTCGGGTTTTTTATTATTAATTTTTGTCATTGCTCTAGTTAAAACTTTTACACTAGAATTAGGTATCATAGCTTTTAGGTAGTCTGAATCCAATTTTATTCTAGATAAAGCGTCTGCATTGGTATTCATTTTTCCTTGTTTATACACAATTTCGAAATCATAATCAGAAAGGTCTAATCTGATTCTTGTTAGTTTTGAAGATAGATTTTTATGCGTAAATAAACTAACTAACGGTCTATGGTCAGTGACTACAATAAATTTTCTACCATATAAGTAAGGTCGAAAGAAATTTATTGCCCAATGTATACTTAATAATTCTTTTTCTATGATTGGTTTATTTAGTTCATGTTTATTGAGAGTTCTGCTAGCATAAGAGATTGGTAAGTCTTTGCCTATTTCACCTTGAGAAAGTACAGCTCCCAATGCGAATTGTGAAGAGTCTGTTGTTAAAATAAATTTTTCATCGTAATTCGGATATTTTAAAATTGGCGGATTCATTAATTTGTTTTTGAGAATTATGAATGCATTTTTACATTCTTCAGACCATTCGAATATTGTGTTTTTCTTTGTAAGTGAATTTAATGGTTTAGCTATTTCTGCAAAATTCGGGATAAATCTTCTATAATAATTACAGAATGCTGTAAATCGTTTCGTTTCATCTGTATTCTTTGGTATTGGATAATAATTAACAATTGCGTCATATTTTTTAGGATCTGTTTTAATTCCTTGATTTGTTATTAAATGTCCTAAGTATGTTACTTGTGTTTTCAAGAAATTACATTTTTGTGGATTTAATTTTAAATTATACTTTCGTAACCGGTCAAAGGTGTTTATTAAATTTTTATTATGATGATATAAACTACACCCAAAAATAATTATATCGTCAACATAAAGAAACGCTTCCGTATCTAGTCCAGATAATGCAATAGATAACATTCTTTGAAAACTGTTGGTTGATATTTTTAAACCAAATGGTAGTCTTGATATAAAGCTTTATTTGAAGAAAACGCTGTTAAAGGTCTTGAACTTTTATTTAATTCTATTTGATGAAACGAACTAGTTAAATCTAATGTTGAAAAATATTTTGCTCTTCCAAGATTGTCTAATACATCGTCTAATCTTGTTAATGGAAATTTATCATTCATTATTTTTTTATTTAATTGTCTAAAATCAATTACTAAACGCCATTTTTTGTCCTCGGTATCAGTTTTCTTTGGTACTATCAGTAATGGTGAATTATACGGGCTAATGGAAGGTTCTATTATATCGTCATCAATCAATTTCTGTATTTGTTTATTTATTTCGTCTGTTTGTGTTTGGGGAAGCCTATAATTTTTTATATATACTGGGCTTTCGTCCAATACTGTAATTTTTTGTTTATAAAAATTATTCGTACTTAATATGTCACCATTTAAGTGAAATATATCTGAATATTCTTTACATATATTCAATATTGATTCTTTCGCTGTTGTATCCAAATTGTCTATTTTTAATTCTTTCAATAATTTTTCATATCTTTCCTCTTTAGATTCTGTATTATTATTTTTTCTTAAATTTATTATATGATAGTTTCTAAGTGGTTCAATCTTTGGTTGAAATTTTTCTAAAATTACTTCATGTTCCAGCGTGTTTAATATTTTTACATGTGCAACTCCTTTTGCAGGTATTATAGTATTAGCTAAAAAAACTCCTTCTTGTATTTCTTGGTTAAATATAATGCTGTCTTCTTTAACTTTTATATTTACTGCTTGTATTTGTTGTATCCTTGCTGGTATTCGTAGTGTTTGATATTCTGGTAATTTTGTTATTAAAGGTAGAATTATTTCAGTGTCATTAATATATATTGAAATTGTGAAAGTTTCATAGTCTATTTTACATAAATTTTTGGATAAAAAATCTCTACCTAGTATTCCATCTGTTAAGATTGGAAAGTCATTGTTTACTATATGGAAATTTTGTTTTATTTTTTCATTTTCAATATTAAGATATGTTAGAACAGAACCTAAAGAAAAAGTTTCAGAATCTATAACACCAGTTATTTTGCATTTATTTTCAGTTATTTGAATATCATTATATATTTCGTTAATTTTTAGAATCGATATATCTGCTCCGGTATCTATTAGAAATGTTTTTGCTCCCTTTGATATATCAGTACCAATTGTAATGTAATTAGTTGCATTATTATTTAAATTATATATTTTTATTGAGGGTTGTTGTAGACATTCAGATTTGAGTCCCTCGATTGATGGGCATCGGGGACTGCCACCTCGTTTTCCGAATGATTTACATAATTTATGCGACTGTGATTTTGATTCCGATTGTTATAATTCGCCTTGTTGTTATTTCTATTATTGTAGTTATTATTGTTTCTATTATGATAATTATTTATATTTGTATTATTACCATTTCTATTATCATATCTGCTATTATTTCTGTTATAATTGTTACCATTTCTATTATTGTTATTGTTATTGTTATAGTTATAATTTTTATAATATTTTTTATTTTGCCAATTTCTATTATATGATTTATTTGTATTAGAATTAAACTGTCTTCGGCCTCGTACATTATATTGAAAAATGCGAGCAGAATCAGCAGGTTGTTCGATTTCATATGCTAATTGTATGGCTTCTTGCAGAGTCTTTGGTCTGGCTGCAAATATAGTTGTCCTTATTGGTTCATTTAGACCATTCTTAAACACATTTAAGGCTATTTGGTCATTTAGTGTACCAATAATCTCTTTGTTGTTTTCACCTTGTTCGACTATTTGTAGTGTATTCAGCTGCGATGTTAAATTTTCGATTTTACTTGCAAAGTTTGTTATATTCATATTTGCTTGCTTTGTTTTGGTTAAGTCGGTATGTATTTTTAGCGATGTAGTATTTGATTTAAAAATTTGTTTAAAAACTTTTTTGAATTCTATTAAAGTGTTTGGGTTTTCAAATGACCTTAATTTTATTCTAACCTTGTCTGAAATTTTTGTTTTTATAATGAAAGTAATCAATTTTTTCTTTTCTTCATCATCTTTCAATGTATCATTAATATATTCTACGAGATTAATGAAATTTTCTAAATTTTTTGTATCACCATCAATTCGCATCTTTTTTTACTGTTTCAGTACTTTCAGATTCGTCGTCCGTCGTTATTTCTGAGTTGTCCAGTATACTTTGAGAATGTTTATTTAAGATTACTGATAATTCGTTATATATGTCGCGAAATTTATTTTTATGACTTATTAATATTTCTGATGGTTGTACTATTTTTAAAATAGATGAAATTTGTATTTAGCATAGATTTTATTAGTAATTGTCTGTTTACTAAGAATGTATTCTGCAGAAAATTTTCTATTTGGATTTTTCTTAAATATCAATATAATTTTATTTAATGAATCTTCCAAATTTTGTAGTTCTACAAATGTACTCATAGGAATAATTTATTTGAAATAAAAGAAATGATTTAATTACATTTTTTTTTATATTATTATTTTTATAAAATTTTAATAACTAAACAATTTTTAGATTAATAATTAAACAATTTGAGCATTACTTCTAGATATTTCCCTAGAAATTGTTTTACTAAAATAATTTTTCATATGATTGTATAACAATTGAATTAAAAATATAATGACAATGACTGCAATTATAGTTTGTGTAGTAGTTAATTTAAAATCATCCCTAACATTTAAGTTGGCTGCGCCGCCAGCACTATTGTTAATAATTACTTCTTCAGGTTTTGAACTTCCTGAACCCATTAAAAATATTTAAATTTTTACTTTAATATATTAAGTTATTATTTAATTTTACTTTATTTATTTATTTAATTTTTAAATTCTAAGCTACATGTATTATTTTGGTTTTGAATATTGTAAATAAATTTATCATATTTCTCAAAAGTTTCGTCTATAATTTTTGATAATCTTGCGTCATTATCTTTCGTCTCTTTTTTTTTATACTTTTTTGATGTAGTTACTCTTTCTTCAATAATTTAACTTGGTTTAGGAAATATTGTTTTTCTTCCTTAGTCACCGCAATTGCAGCTAGTCTATATAAATTTGCTATTTCTTTCCTTAGCTTAACTGCTTTACCTCCTCTTGTCTTTTTTACAACTGGCTCAACTGTTTTTTCTATATGCTTATTGCTTTGGTGCCTTCTGCGGTACTCGTCTATCGATATCGGTTTTGGACCAGTTTTTGGCTCCTCTGAAATTAGTTGTTGTAGCTTCTTTTACAGTTCGGTGGGCAGGATCGCCATGTAATGATTGTCTAATAATGGAATTGGTGTGTCCCTATGACAACACGATCTCTTAGTTAAATTCAAAAAGACTTCCTTACCTTATGGCAGCAATGCCACTTCAGTAGATAACAACTGGCAGAGTTTGCCTTCTTAGTTGTGAAGAAGTTTTTACTTTTCGCTTTATTTTCAGGGCGGGTTGCCTCTATGTCAAATAAAAGTGATTGATTGACTTCTGATTGAAAAGTGAATTTTATTGATTATTTTCAGCTCTTATATAACCTAATTATGTTTATACAACAAATTCTTATTCTATTACCTTTCTTACTTAAATTTAAGGAATATGTCAATTATGCATATTTTTATAAACTAATATTATTTCTCATTCTAATATTTTATGTATATAAATTGAAAATAAAAATTAATATCATGTTACAATTATTTTTTATACTAAAGGTGAATGAATGCATTACACCAGAAAAGAAATAAACTAATTAATAAACTCGATTATACATATGTACATAAACTAAATTAAAGTAAATCACAATTATATGGTGTATTATAATTAATCATTATTAGATACAAATGTCGGTCGGAATTTGGCCAAATACGGCCAAATCTCCGCATGTCCATTACAAATTGCGTACTAAAATTTTCGTCAAAATACACGCATAAAACATAATTCATTCATTCAATGCAATTTATTTGATAAACATTAGTCACTTTATCATATAACTACCAGAATCTAATTTGCCAGTCGGAATTTAGCTAAATACAGCCAAATCTCCGAATTTCCATTGCGAAACCGATACTAATAATACAACAACAAAATTACTAATAACTAAAACTTATTTGTAAATAATTTGCCGGTCGGAACTGTAACTGACTACTTTATGGTAGAGGTAGTGGTTAGCCTATGACCATGGAGGAATTTTTTCATCTGGTTAGAACACTAAAGAAGACGGGCGCCAGGTCTAGAATGACCGATAACAACGAAAATCACAACAATTATTAAGACCAAATTTATTAATCAATAGTGTTCCTGGATCGTTTTGGGACTTCCTCCAAGAAGAGTGCCGGCTAATACCTCAGCCTCTGGGGCGTGGGTCAACCAAAACGATCCTACTCACGTTCAAATCAGCAAAGCCCTTCACTTCTCCATAATTAATATTAATAAAAATATTAACAGGAAAAGATCTGGGCAGAAGGAACAGGGATACTTACATAATCAACATTTAGCGATTTTTTTAGGGGTTTAGCCTGTCACCTTAGCGGTTTCTTTTAGCTGAAATACAATCCCACTTTTCCCCAAACCATAATAATAAAAAAAACGTAATTTTCTTTTTAAGACGTTATAAAATATATTTTTATTTAATTAAATTATTTATTCTGGTTGTTTTTATTTATTTATATATGTTATAGAAAATTTAAATTATGGCATAATTTTAGGCGTTGAATGATTTTCTAATATTAATCAATTATTTTTTTTCTTTTAGATTAATATAACTTTTTTTATAATATATTAATATTCAAATTAGCCTGTTCATACATATATATATATATATTTAATTTTTTTAATATAATTTTAAAAAAATAATATAAGTTATCAAAAAATTTACTTTTAATTTTAATGATTTTTGTACAAAAAAACTTGTACCAAGATTGTATATATTTATGTATTTTTTTTTTGTTCGTGGATTTTATTTATATACTAGCCGAACCCGTCCCACTTCGTTGGGAAGCGGTGGAAAATATTACTAAAAATTGAGAAGGGAAGCAGTGGAAACTATTTAGTTAAAAAATAATTATTGTGTTTTAAATTTAAAAATTTTAATTGACGTTGTAATACATTTTTATTTTTTGAATAATCGTAGTTTATAAAGATTTGCTGCTGAAATAAAATTAGTTTTTATTGTTTTTCATCCATCCAGTGTAATCTGAAAACAAATTAATTTATTTTAAATGAAATTTATATTTGTGAAATAATTAAAATATTACTTTATTGAAGAGCTGCACGATGAACAACGTTCATAGTTTTGCCATTTTCAGCAAAAACGTATAATCCAGATGGCTTTCCGACGCGAGAACATGCGACATAAAGTGAGTCATGGGAGGAGCATGGTGAATCCAAATCAATACCACATATGTTAAATGTTTGGCCTTGTGACTTATTAATTGAAATTGAAAATGCCAATCGAATTGGGAATGGAAGTCGCTTGAATGGAATTGGCGAATCTGTTGGTATCATAGGAATACGTGGTATTAATACATGTTCTCCTACGAATTTACCTGTTATAATTATCGCTTCAATAACATTGCCATATATTTTTTTAATTACCAAGCGAGTTCCGTTACACAATTTGGGCGATTGAATATTGCGTAATAAAATAATTGGAGAATCAATTTTTAATTGCAAATGATGTGGTGCCAAACCTGGTATATCTATGGAATTTAAAAATTCCATTGGATAATTAACTGCTTCACTTTCTTCAGTGACAGTATCGAGTGATTTAAAAGACATTGTTTCTGTATCCAACATATCTTGAATTTTTAGATTCAAAAATTCTACATTAATATTTTTGGGCGCTAAAATTGCACGATTTTTTAACCATTGAATTTGCTTATAGTTTTGTAGAGTGTTTGGATATACATTTGTTATTAGTTGTTCCCGAGAATTAACAATTGTACAAAAATTTTGTGGAAATTCGATTTCTTTGGTTATTTGATATGCAGCAATTATGCCATTTCCAATGTCAAGCAATTGTTTAGAAAATAATTCAGCGAAGGATCGTTTTGGATACGTACACGCATATTTGTGGTTAATTTCATTGGTATTACTGTTTGCCATAAAGATGAAGATTTAAGGCATGCGTTTATTTCATCAGCATATGTTGATAGTGGCATAACGGGTAGTGTTTGTCTTAAATCACCAGAAAGTGAAATTAAGGTTCCACCAAAAATATTTGTGTTGTTCTTGAAATCTTTTAATGTTCAATCCAATGCCTTCAATGAATGTTTATGAGCCATTGTGCATTTGTCCCAAACTATAATGCGACATGTTTGCAGTACTTTTACCATGTTTGATTTTTTTTTTTATATTACATGTTGCATTTTCATTAGTTTGAATATTTAATGGCAGTTTAAATGCTGAATGCGCTGTTCTCCCTCCATCTACTAAAGTTGCAGCAATTCCTGACGAAGCAACGGCTAATGCAATGTTACCTTGGGAACGAATTTCAGCTAATAAAATTGAAATCATGAAAGTTTTTCCAGTTCCGCCTGGAGCATCCAAAAAAAGAAGCCCCCAGTTTGGGTTTGAAGTGCATGTAAAATTCTGTCGTAAATAATTTTTTGTTCATCTATCAATTTTGGCTTATTAATTTGAACAAATACAAGTAAATCAAGCGTATTGTATGAAAGATCATAATTAATTAGATCATTTGCCGATCTTGAAGGTGATGGCAATCCTAAAGTTTGAAGATTTTGATTTGAAATAGTCATGCAGATATCCTCAAGTCGAATTAAACAGTTAGGAAAACGTCAAGAAAACTGCATCTTTTCTCATAGAACTTTCCGCAAACGTGACGCCCGTAATGTTCCGTAAACTTTCCGAACGCCAAAAAAGGCACGCTTATTTTCTTAGAGGGTATCTTAAATTTGGACCCGATATGTCAAAACCCAAATAGCAAGGAAACCAACCTATGGTTAAAATCTGAAGTTCCTAAGATGCTTCGTTACTGAGACACAAAAAAACCGTTATATCTTGGAAACAGCGCCACCTATCGGGTCCAAATTTCACAAAAACCCAAATAGCAACGAAAAAAACCTATGGTTAAAATCTGAAGTTCCTAAGATGCTTGGTTGCTAAGAAACAGAAAAACCGTTATATCTTAGAAACAGCGCCACCTATCGGGTCTAAATTTCACAAAAACCCAAATATCAATGAAACAAACTTATGGTGAAAATCTGAAGTTCCTAAGATGCTTCGTTACTGAGAAACAAAAAAACCGTTATATTTTGACAAAAGCGCCACCTAGCGACTTCAAACCAAAACAAAAACCTAAACCGCTAAAATCCTAATCTATGGTGAAAATTTCAGCTTCCTGTCATGTGTGGTTCCTGAGAAAGGCTATTACAATCATTATACACACCATTTTTATATATTAGATATCTATATAATATATATGTATTAATATATATTAATTATTTTTAAATTCAAATTTGAATTTGAATTTTTTTGAATTTGAAATTATTTTTTTTTTTTTATTTATAAAAACTTTAGAAAACTGACGAACTATCAAAAATGTTTGCACTATTCTTATCTTCTAACTTGATCAGGGTTTTTTTTTTTTTTAAATCAAATAATTATATTAATGATCGATTTTGAAATTTTTTTTTTTTTTGTACTTTTAAATTTAGTTTAATTTTAATTCAGACACTATCAGATTTCTATAGGTTTTTTTTTTTTTAAGTTTTTATATTATTATTACTATAACTATTTAATAATTAATAATTAATATGGTAATTTTAATATAATTAACTTTCATATACTTTTTTTTTTTTAAAATCCTTTAAAATTATTTCTATCAATATACTATCTTTTATTCAAAAAAAAAACCAAAAAAAATCTCCTCTTAACACAACTATACTCGCTGATCGCTCTTACTCGACAAAAAAAAATCCTATCTTCATCATCCTATATTTTTTCAAAAAAAAACATTGCTCACCTTTCCTGACCGGTGGGTCAATTAAAGGTGAACAAGTTTTTTTTTCAATTTCCCCATCTCATTCCAAGATTTCTTCCTTGCCGTGCCTTCAATTTTTTTTCGTTTGCTCCACCTCCGATTTCCCTAACTAAATCCTAACTAACATAATTTTTGCAAGAATCGATACTTTATCGATTTCGCGCAATTGATTTTCCTTGCCAATTTTCTTTCGCAATTGATTTTATTTTATTAATTTGGCAATACCAATTCCATACTTTTTTTTTCATTATTATTTACATTTTTTTATTTTTAAGCCGGCCA
This sequence comes from Rhamphomyia laevipes, assembly GCA_963920725.1. Classification (NCBI taxonomy): domain Eukaryota; kingdom Metazoa; phylum Arthropoda; class Insecta; order Diptera; family Empididae; genus Rhamphomyia; species Rhamphomyia laevipes. The sequence goes on along the minus strand of OY987255.1, from coordinate 54,383,398 downwards.
TTGGCCAAAAATATAATTTAATATATATAATATATAATTATATATAATTTAATGGATATATGGATACAAAAATCATGGCTGGACAATAGCCATTTATATATGGATATAAAAGAATTTCAGGGAATCATAATCCTAAGGTACGCGTATGTTTATTTAATTTTAACATTTTATTTTTAGGTTAATATACAAAAAAAATGTTCTTTAAATACACGGCTGAATCCATAGTTTCTTCGTTAATTGATATCTTCAATTGTTCTTTTGCTGTTGGCAATTTCTCAACCATTTGGAAGAGCTCTCATCTTTGAGATTTACAAGATGAGATCGATACTTTCATTGGGACCATGTTAGATTTCCCCATTTATGTGGAAAACTATGTATTTTAGTTCTACGGAAAATGTCAAAAAAAAAATCATTTGGATGAAATTTGGCACGTAGGTTGGTATCGTAATTGTGCACAAGCCTACCTAGATACACGTCTATAACTTCAAGGGGTCCATGGTAAAATTTCCCAATAAAATTTCGTATGCTCTAGACTAAAGCATATAGTAATTATTATCTAATTATCATAAATTTTGGTACATGGTACTTGTAAAATTTAAAGTCGGTAGTTCCGTGGGTCCATGTAAACATCCGTAATTACTTTTCATAAGTTCAACCAGTGGCGAAGCTAATGGTTTTATATCGGGCTAGAACATATGAAACATTAATCGGAAATTTTATTATTAAACTACTGACCTCTACCTAGCTAGGATGGTACATAATCATGAAACGAACTAATTTCATCGAAATCTGTGATATAAATTATTTTGTCATTTTTCATAAAAACAAAAAAAAATCGTGATTGCTCTCCACATATACGAGAAATTCTAAAATGGACCCACTAAAAGAATCGTTTTCTTCTGCGATCATTAGGATGAAGTTGAAATGAACCTGTGAGCCAAATTTCATTAAAATTTGTATTTATAAACTCGCAACCGCAACAACGGAACAAAAATTTCTCAATTTTTCTTATATTATTTTTGTAACGTTCATTTAAAATTATAAACATGCAACAAGAATATACATATACCTACAAAAAAAAAACAATTTCTTATAACATTAAATTCGCAATAGTAACAACGAACCAACATTTCGAAATTTTTCTTATAGTATTTTTCAAATGTTCATTTAAAATTATGAACGCAACAGTTGCGATATATGGATATCGCAATGCCAAAAAAAAATAGTTCCCTTATAACATTAAATTCGCAATAGTAACAACGAACCAACAACAATTTGTCTTATACCTATGCCTCTATAATAGTATAATATAATATTTTTCAAACTTTCATTTACAATTATGAACCAAGCTTTTGTTGTTCGATAATTTCGTATTCTCAGAGAATATTTTTGAAAAATTAAGAGATTTTTATAAGTTCTATGGTTCTATCTATCTATATCTATAGTGTTCAGTTTAAAATATGAACCAACGAAGAAATTATTTATATATAAGTAGGAAGAATAGGATTAGGATATAAAATAATTGAAGAGAATATTTCTCATATGGACCCACTGAAGTCCATATCAAAATTTCCAATTATATTTCATAAGTGCAATACTCTACATCATACAGTAATTAGTAACGTAGTTATTGCTCCGAAAATTTGTGTCAGGTATAGCTTTATTGTGTTCATGGGAAACTAATATATGAGCAACTAATATTTCCGATGAATATTTCATATGTTCTAGATCATGTTGGATTCGTGATTACGCATGTGTAGACTAAGGGAGAAGTTAGTAGTCTGAGGGAATCCGTGCTAAAATTTCCGATTAATATTCCATATGTTTTAGAATTTAGATCATATGGTAAATATTATTCAATTTCAATGAAATTTTATGCACAAGTTGGATTCGTGATTAAGCATATTTATACTTATTATAGTTATTTTGATTATATTATTTATTATTTTCGTTATAATTAAATATAAAAGAAATAAAAATATAAGATTATTAATTTTTAAATCAATAAATAATAAAGATGTGCAATTTTGAACAAAGCACTCCACTATTTGCTACAAAGGTAATGTTAATTACAAAAAACTTTTGGACATAAATCGCTATTAAACATAAATACGAGTTATCTGCTTCCTCTAGTTAGCAGTTTTTTTTTCTTTTTATGCTGATGATCTAACTAAAACCATACAAGTTTATCAAAGACTACACTGGCTAGTTTTACAAAATAATGGCAATAAACGTTTTTCTATTAATTTTAGTAGAAAAAAATCTTTTGGAACATATAACTATAATATTAACTTAAATAATATTGAAAATAAAGATGTTGTAAAAGATCTTGGAGTACATTTCGACAAAAAACTCACATTTAAGCACCAAATTGATAAAGTGTGTTCTCATAGTAAACGTATTTTAGGTTTCGTAAAGAGAAGGGCTAAAGAATTAAATAATCCTTTTGTTATTAAAACAATTTACTGAAGCTTATTCAGACAATTACAGTATACAAAACAGAATACTGACATACTATCTGGGTTCCATATTTTCAATGTGATATTGATAAAATTGTGTCTATTTAAAAACAATTTCTTTTATTTTCGTTGGGGAACCGTTATAATTATCAAAATTATGATACTTTCACCCTTCCATCTTATTCAATAAGAGTCAAAGAAATTAATTTAATATCTTTAAAAATAGACGAGTGCTTACTAAAGCTCTGAAGCTCTGTATGCCTTCAATATTTTGCATTAAAATAGTAATTCACCTTCGCTATGTGTTTCTAAAATTTTATTGAATCATAATGTCAGAAGTTTAAGGCACATTAAATATTGAATTGAACATAACCATAATACCATATATGCAAATAATAAACCTTTTAATCGATGTGCTAAAAGGCTTTCAACACTTTCTATGACTTATATAATGCTAATTTATCACGTAAGACTTTTAAAGTTTTACTTAATTAAATATTAGTTACTATATTTTAAAAATTAATAATTGTAATGTGTAATAAATAAATTTTATTTAGGTTATTTTTAGACCATGTATATTAGAATTTACATATATACTATATTGTATTTTTTTTGTAGTATTACATATGTTAATTTGTTGTCTTTTTTGACAAGAAAATAAAATAACATTTCATCTATCAAACAAAATATGTGCTACTATTTGTATAATAGCTGCAGTTTTCATTGTTTCTAGCATGTTATAAGTCAATCAGTGTCAGTTTTTTTTGTTCCTACCCAAAAAATATATTTATTTAGAAAGAACCTCAGGATAAGAGCATTTTTCCTTGCTGACTAACTTTAGATGTTGCAACTACCACATAATCTTAAAATTTGGATCCATTAACATATTTTCATTTAATATTACATATGTCAAACTTCTCGAACAGCGGATTGGGAATTCCGACATAATCAGTTTTCAGAATTAACTTAAGTTCAAAATAATATATCTTGATCAAATAACTAATTTTCTTGTTGATATATTTCATATATGTCAAAGTTTATCCGTTGTTCTAAATCGCTTAATTCTGGCATTTTTTTTACCGTACGGGTAATGGAAGCGCCCAACATTTTTTATTCATGTTTTTTGCCCCCATCATTTTTTTGGCAAAAACTTAATAATTAATCATTTTATTGTACAATAGAATTTACAAGACATTTTTTTGAACACAACAAATATTCCATATTTACATAATTAAGGATAATTATTTAATTTCATAGCAAATTCATTAATTACACCATCATAATTAATATCCTTAACGATATCATATTCAATACATAGATACTGTTTGTTAGGGCATTCAACGGTTGATTCCATCAATCTAATTTGGAGCACCTTGTGTTCCTTATTTACATTTTTTCTCTCAGACTGATATATTTAAAACTTTAATGCTCAATTCTTTAAAAACATTTCGAAACTTATCCGGTACTGATGTGTGTGCCAATATAAATTTATTATTTTCTGGACTGTTCAAACTCTAAAAAGCAGAAAATCGACATAATAGCGAAATATAATTGTATTTAAATATCTACAATTCTGAATTCTTTTTTATAAAATTAATTACGTTTACAGAAGAACTATGGAAATTTGACATCCAAACTGCTAGAAATGAGGCTAGGTAGAACTTTTCCCAATTCAAAATTGCCGCCTGTATACACTTAGGGAAAAATTAATTTCCAACTACTAGAAAATGTTAAAAATTCAAAAAGGCACTATACTATTAAAGGTAGATTCATTTTTCTGTCGCAATTAAGTCGAACTGATTTCTCTCAAGACAGTTCATCAATTTGTCTTAAAAAAGACACGTAGTTTATTATAATCTATCAAAAAAAAAAATATTCATTGAGTGTATGTGAATAATAATTTTGAAATTTTTTCTGTATTGGATGATAAATAAAAAAATTACGTTTATTTTTTATTCGATTGACGTTTATTTTTAAGTTGAGTAAAAGTGGAATTTGAACAAACTTTCATAAAGACAAAATGCACAACTTAAAAACGAAAAAATGAGGGAAATTCAAATACATATATATGCGAGCCAATGAATTCGTCGTAAGTCGGACGAAACAATAAATCAACCTTAAAAGAAATAAAATAAAAATTACAGTACTTTAATAAATACAAATTAAATTTTTTTAAAATAATATTTTTATACTGTTTATATATTAAAGCATCCTCGTATGATCAAGGACAACGAACTGGTTCTCGAAGTCTTGATACTGTAGGAGTCGGATACCAAAACTTTGCAACAGATAATGATCTATTTTTACTTGCGGGTCTTTTGGACGAAGATAATTATTATAAGGCCAAAAAACGTCAGTTAAGCAATGGACGATTTTTAACAATGCACAAAAGACGTCGTAAGAAACTAACAACGCGTTCTTTAAATCAACACACAGCTATATTAGATGATATTTTTCACGGTCAAGTTCAGTGTATACTAACCCAAATTGGTAACTGGAGATTTAATGCATTCACTCTAGAAGCAGTCACTGGAGGTAAGTTTTTATTATGTAAGCAAATTTATATATAATAATTTATGTGGTAATAGTTTGAAAATTACATTTAAATTACGGCTAGATTTGAAAATCTTGATTCGCTACGAAAATGTTCGAACTATATTATTTGAATTCGATAATCAATACAAATAATTTTAGAGGAATATTGTCTGAAAATTCTAGACACATCATTAATGAACCTAACAATAAATCCTTCTGTTAAGAATTACTAAACCATAAAGTTAATAGTATATAGAGGTAGAGGAACTAGTTCATAGTTCAGTTTAAGAACAAATTTTCATAAAACAATGTAAAAATGTAAGAACCCATTCAATGAAACTTTTCTAAAGGCTAGAACCTTTATTTTAAAAACCATATATTTTCAAAACTTTTTGAATAACTATTTAAAAATATATTATTTAAAAATATATAGTATTTAAAATATATTTCTAAACTGTGTTGCTCTGTTGCCACAATTCTATTTTTTTTTTAGTTTATTTTTTTTATTTTATTATTCCATGTAAATTTGTACATATAAAAAAAATCTTACAAACTAGGTTTCTTTAATAATTATAATTCATGTTTATTCTTGTGTCCTTCATCGATGCTCTCTGAAAATTTATTTAATAATCTTATTAATTTTATTTTTTGTTTGTTAATATTTTCATTTTTCATAATAATTTTTATTTTTATTAATTACGTTTTTTAACATTTGTTTGAAAATAATTTAAAAACCCAATCATTTTATTTTTTGTATGTGTCCAAAAATTATGTTTATGTTTAAGTATTTACATTTTATATTATTCAAAAGATATTTTATATATTGTCAAAAGATATTTATTAGTTTATTTTTGAATTTTTTCATTAGCTTCAAAAATAGTTTCCCGGATTTACCACGGGGCGGTTGAAAAAAGAAATCCCATCCACAAGCATATCATATTTACAAAATCACACAAATTTAATAGTTTTATCAAATTAATATTTTTATTACGATTTTAAAATATTGTTTTTTTTTGGAAATTTTGATTGTTTATTATTTTTTGTTATCAATTTTTTTTTCAATAATTTTTCTTTTAATGAAATTGCATTTTTTCTTAATAGAAAAATAATTAAAGCATCTAAAAATTTAATACGGTGACTGTAGCACTTATTTTGTTCCGAAAACCAATAATTATATTTATCCGCGTTGTTAGTTTTATTTACACAAATATTCACAATATTTTTTAAGTAATTTTCATAAAAACATTCGTTAAATATACCAATGTGAAATTTTGTAATTCAAAAAAAAAAATGTGTAGGTTCAAATAAAATATTTCGGAATCATTATTAATATTTTTATTAAATATAAAATATTCGGAATCTAAAATTAAATTTGCACTTTCTGATTTAAAAAAAAAAAACATTTTGGCAGTCCAGACAATTGTTTTTTTTTTTCATTTTAAAAATATTGTAACTACATACATATCTTTCTGAATTCATTTTGATAATTTCGTATTTTTATTAATTTTGTCATTATCATCAACAGTTTTAAAAATTTCATTATCAATGTAATTTTCTTCTACAAAAACAATATTATTTAATTTTTTTTTCTATATTTGAATCATTTATTTCGTTTGCAATGCACGATACATCATTTTCTAAGCAATTCGAATTTTCAATTTTATTGTTGATTATTTTAATTGACATGATTTTCGGCAAAATATGATTAAATTCATACAACGAGGGATTTGTGTCGTCAACATTTCTTGATCTTATTAAAGAAAATAAATTTTCCAACACATCTTGTGTTAATCTAGACAACAATAAATTAAATATTTCTGTTTCTTCGCATTCTGAAAATATATCAAGTGACAACTAAAAAATTGCTATTAATGTTTGGCACATGCCATCAATAACTCTAATATTTTTGAAATAAATAATCATTTCATTAATAAATTGAAATATTTTATTATCTTTTTGAAGACCATTCTTGTACTGTTTTTTATTAAAACAACTTTTGCTATTGAGACAATCCAGAAGCTTATCAATTTTTAAAATAAATACAGACGTAGATAAAGCAACATTTTATCTTTCATTAAATTTATTCAAATTAACTTATGTTTTTATTGCCATTCCAACGGTCCGACTAAAAATTTGTGTTGCAAAATTGTTGGGGAAAAGGTGCATGTAAGACAATTTTGGGCACATTCGAGTTAGGTTTTTTGAATCGTGAATAAATAAACATTTAATAATTTTAAATGATACCATCTGATGTTTCTAATTAATTATTCAAAAGTACATTTCTAATAGACTTAGTTAAATGAACCGCATCGAAAATTGCATAAATATTTTTTTTTTCAGAGAATTTACCAACAAAATAAGGCAAAATATGATTAAATTCATAACTCCTAATAATTTAAAATACCTTCTATTATGAGGGCATTGGTGACAAATAACAGCTCTAACATTAAGACCAAAATCAAGTGCAACATTAATATTTTCCTTCAAAAATTTTTTTTAAATCAATTCCATTAATTCTTATATCTGATGCAAAGTAGCTTAAAACATATTTCCAATTACTAATTAGTCCGCGAACCATAAACACTCACATTTCTGTAGCAATTTTCCAGTTCTTTTGTACTCGTAGTCCAGAAAACCAGTTATTTCATCTTTGTAAATGTCATTCAAATCTTGTCTAATAGCGATTTCATCAAATATTATTACGCACTCTTTAGATATTGTATCCATAGATTTCACTATGTTTCTGAATTGTTTTAAAAAAATTCCATGATAACCAACGTGTAAATGTTTAATTGGAATTTATGTTATGAGTGATGCTTTTCTAGGTAGATGAAATATGAAGCTATTTCTCAAGTATGTAATTGTATGCTTTCAGAGTTACAAAATGAATATTGGGTGCAATATTTTTATCATCTTGTGACCAACTATTTTTGTTTTTTAATAACATTTTTGAAAATGTTTTTTCTGGCTTTGAAATATTAGCTTTTTTAATCATTTTAAGTATGGTTTTATTTTTAAGTCTCTTTTTTAAAATAGCATTTTTTCGCAAAATAGATTTAAATTTATTTTTATTTTTTACACATAATTTATCTCTTAGCATAACTTTTTTTTATACATTAAAAGCTGTTCTTCCAAATTCAAAATTTTCTGTACACTAGTATATATATTATTCCGTCGGTGATCTATTCTCCGATGGAGCACAAATTGGTATTGTGAATTCCGGCATAATCGAATTAAAAAATTGCCATATCAAAAGAATTTTCGAAAGTATTCGAAATCAGCTGATTGCTGTCAAACGGTGTCACCGTAGTCAATGCGGATTTAAAATGATTTTGTTGGTTTTTTTTTTATAATTATTTGTTGTGCTTGTGAAAAATCAAAAATGGACAGTATTAGATTTCAGTGAAAAGTAATGAAAGATAAAATAAAAAAAATTACATAAAATTAAAATAATTTTTTTTTTTTTGGTTTTTGTTTTCAAATGAATCTTAAAATAAAATTTTGCTAACCTTTAATTATTTTTATTAACTACTTTATTCACTACTCTTATTTACTTAATTGTTTATTATACACATATTTAACATTAAATAAAACTTTTTTAGTTTGAAATATACGTTCCGAATGTAATTCAGAATACCATAGTTACAATCAATCAAATTCGAAAATGAATATTAGACTCCGAACGGAATTTGGAAAACCAAATTCAGGTTTGAGCCTTCATAGAACACAAAATAGTAGCTGCATTCCTGCATTTTTTAATTATGTTATGTTATATGAGATTTATGCACTTTGCCAAAGAATATAAATTAAATTTATATACTTTTTCTTTGTCTAAAGAGTTTATAAAAATAAAATATTTTTCTTATTAACTATTATTTTTTATAGGTCGCTCGCTGCCAGTTATATGTGTTCATTTGTTTCATTGGTACGGCCTTTTACAACATTTTAATTTAGATGTAGTTAGATTATGGAAATTATTTACCCTCATCGAGGAGGGATATCACAGCACCAATCCGTATCACAATTCTATTCATGCGACTGATGTAACACAAGCAATGCATTGTTTTTTACAGGAACATAAAATTTTTGAACATATGGAACCAATTGAAATAATGTCTTCATTACTTGGTGCTGTGACACATGACTTAGATCATCCTGGTGTTAATCAACCATTTTTAATTGCAACTTCAAATCATTTAGCAGCTCTCTATGAAAACACATCAGTTTTAGAAAATCATCATTGGCGATCAGCTGTTGGTTGTTTATTAGAGAGCGGTGTTGCCGAACAAATTCATAATATCAGGCCGACAGTTGAAAAACAAATAGCATCATTAATATTAGCTACCGATATAACAAGACAAACCGAATTTTTATCAAAATTTCGAAATTTTTTAGACACAGATACATTGGATATGAAAATTTCTGAAAATCGTCATTTTATTCTTCAAATATCACTTAAATGTGCTGATATATCAAATCCATGCCGGCCGTGGGATATTAGCAAAAAATGGAGTCAAAAAGTCTGTGAAGAATTTTTTCGTCAAGGAGACTTTGAAAGACAATTACATCTTCCAGTAACCTCGCTCTGCGATAGATATACAACTTCTGTGCCAAAAATACAAGTTGGTTTTTTTAAATATGTTGTGACGCCACTATTTGATGAATGGCATAGATTCTTGAAAACTGAACTTTCTACAAAAATGATGAAATATTTGAAGGAAAATGAAATACAATGGGAAAATAGACTCGCTGTGGAAATTGCTGAAGAAACGAAAACAGAAATGTCTGATGCAGAAATTTTAGATGAAGATATTGCAGATGATGAAGAAGCCGATGTTTGCATTGCATTATCTGATAGTTCTGAAGTTCTTTTACCGGAAATTAATCCACCTCGGCGGAGTTCTCTCCAAGTTCCGAAATTTCGAAGAACTAGCTTTAATCGGAGACATTCTGTTCCAGCAAACGCACCAAAAATAGTTCTAGTAGCAAAAGAACATACGGCAAGAACACGTGAAAACATCGAATCTAGATTTGAAGATTCATTTTCTTTATTATCTTCAGATAGTGATAATGATCGTAAGAAATCTTCAGCTGGCAGTATACTCGGCGATTACGAACGACCATTAAGCTCTGAAACACTGTTGCCTGAACTTAATATTGCAAGCATGAGTAAAAGTGATTGTGCTGATCGTTTAAACATAATAATGCACGGTGGAAGTGGAATCAATACTTTCCGTTCAACAATGATGTCAGTTAATGGTGTATCCAAGCAATTAATCCGTCAACAAACTTTTCCGCCTTTACAACCATATATTCGAACTCGATATATGTCAGCAACAGTTGAAATGTCAGGATGTTCAGATATTTTAGAAAAATCAACTGTATTTTCTGATCCGCCAAAAATTATTGAAGATACATGGTCAGATATTAGTACAAAGCTCGCGCAGAATTCTTACGAGAATGACATATTTTATAAAACTAATAAGCTTTCTATTCCTGGACAAAAAGAAAATGTGGACCCATCAAAAACTAAAAAAAAAATAAATAGAAGACGTGGCTCTGCTCCAAACAATTTAAATAGAAGACGTGGCTCTGCTCCAATGGAAATGCTGTTCTCTTCTAAATTATCGACTGAAGGACAATCCCCTTGTGATAGATATATAGATATGCAATTATCTTCGCTATTATTTGTTGAAGGGAAATCATCTTGTCATATTAAAACGTGTGATAAATTCATTAGACGTAGTTCAGTACCAGTTGATGTAATTCATTATTGTAAACATTTTATTTAACGTATTTGAAATACCTTATTAATTTATTTATATTATAGCATCTCCAGAAAAACTTATTGAGTCCGTGGTAGTAAAACCATCTAACGTTCCGATATTTCAACGACGTGGATCTGTTCCATTTGATAATATATCACGACCTGTTTGTAATGGTAAAACACGAAATCGAAAGAAATTGAGACGTCGCTCATCTGGTGGTACCGAAACTGTGAGTACAATTTTAGTCCAGCCAGAATATAGTACCGTTTCACAAAGTTGGAATCGATTTAATCATTCTCAAATACAGAAGTATGATGTAGATGCATTAATAGTACGTAGAAGGGGCTCACTGCCAGTTGAGGTTCTTGCAACTTGCAATACAGGTAATAAAACTAACTGACCAAGGTTTTCAGTGCTCAGAACAATTGGCATTTTTGATAGTTTCTAAAATTCCCTTCACATATATCAACTTTATAACTTGTACAACTTTTCATTCAATCAGTCGAATGTCAAAAAATCAATAGTGTGAAAGTAAAAATTGATAGTTTTCTGTGATATTTTGTACGATAAATCCAACTTCTGCTATTTTTTATACAACATTTTGAAACATTGATTGAAGAGTTGTACAATCAATTGATGTATGTGAAGGTACATATATAATTATATACAATTCTTAATAAAAAATTCCTAAAAAACTAAAACATATATATCAGTAGTAAGATAAACAACCTTAAATCTCACTTTCGGATAGGACAGCAGTACACCACAGTACTAGAAATAAGTCCTGTCTATGTGTTAGAAAAAGAGCTATATAGAGAGACGAAATTAAAAATTGTGCGCTGATAGGTGCATGCGTTGCCGGGGCCGGTATTGTGTCTGTTGGGTAACAGGTCCGTAGAATGGCTGTAGTACATCGCTAGACTACAAATGTGTATAAAATATGTGGAATGTCGGGATGGACTTGATAGAGTAAAATGTATAGACCTGTTAATCATGGAATTGTCTTTGTTGTCGTATGTATGGTTTACAGTCGCTCTTGTGGCCGTTTTTTGGAGTTTTGTTTTGTGTTTAATTCTGAGTTGTTTGTATTCGCCTTTGTAAACAAAACCTAAGTAAGTATCAGTCGCAAACTTGTTAAAAAAGCACGTGGTTATTGAAGGCGTTGTGTTAGCGTTTTCTCATTAAAAATGTATTCTTTATTTTGAATTTTGGTTATGTGCTATTATGTTATCTTATTCGATGCGCCCGCCTCTTTTGTAAACAAGCAAAGAAATAAGTATCAGATGCAACTTTATTTGTAGTAAGTTAAATATATAAAAAATATATATATATATTATTCATAATATAAATTTAGTATCAAATACAGTAGAGTCTTAGTATAATAAACTAGCAAATTAAAATAACAAATACATATTTTTCAACATTGTTAATTAATGATAAAAATCATATAATTATCAAACAGTGAACACTTTTTCAGCATTTGATATTTTTTAACACGATTAAAAAAAAACGTAATATTAATAATATCGAATAATATTAAAAGTATACGTAATTTCGACCGTGACTGTCTTTAAATAAACTTTTGTTTTCTTTATGGCTATAGAAAATACTAGTTTTCATTTCAGTAAAAGCTGTAAAGGGGTTGAATAATCTTTGACTGTAAACAAAAAATATCATATTCTGGAAACAAAATTTTACTATTGCTAAATAATAAGTTTTTTTTATTGGTTTGTCTAGTTTTTCTAGAAAAAAATATGCAAATCATACAGATAAATAAAACAAAATTTTTAGTTCATCTAATATTTTTTTTTTGTTACATGTATATAAATATGAAAAATTCTAATATAAAAAAGAGTTTTTGTAGCATCATCGTTAAAAAAATAATTAAATAAATCAAGAAATAAATTACTTTAAATTTTTTAACATTATAAATGCTGATTTTCAAAATTTTGTAAGTAAAATTTTGTATTGTCATTATAGTTATACTAAAAAAAACTTTTTTTAATTAAGCATACAATAAATAGCTTAGCTGCACAACTAACCGGCTTAATTCAACAAACATCGCAGCTTATAAGCAAACTTCAGAACCTAGGTGGTTCGCAAGCAACACAGCCAACAATTGTTATAATGGTATAACATCTACCGATCATATTGTAATTAGCAATCTATTTGTTGATTTTTCCAAGAACTCGTTCCGTGACATCAATGTCCTAATTGTGTTGTTGAAAACATTGAATCTTTTTCATATTTAAATAATATAAGTGTTAATATATCTAAGGACTCTATTTTGAAAGAATTATATGGTTTGAAAGAGACTTTTACCTGTGGTCCTGACGGGGTACCATATATTATTTTAAAAAGATGTGGATTATATTAGTGTAAACCACTAGAATACTTATTTAAATTTTCTATGTCATGTATAATTGTTTTCCTAAGATTGGGAAATCGTCTTTCATTATACCTCTCCACAAAAAGGTCCTAAAAGCCAAATTTCCAATTACCCTCCTGTTGAAAGATTGTCTTGAATTCCTAAATTGTTCGAGTCTATTGTAATTAATTTTCTATACTTTCACGTGAAATCTATTTTTGCAAAGGAGCAGCATGGTTTTATAAAAGGTTGATCTACAACTACCAATTTAATGGAATTTTCAAATTTCTGTATTGAAAGTTATGAGAAACGTCATAGTGTTGGTTGTATATTCACTGATTTTAGTAGAGCTTTTGATAAGCTTTCACACCAGATACTTTTAATAAAATTAAGAAACGGGTTTTAATGAAAATTTCTTACTATGGCTTCCATCATATCTCACTGAGATTATTTCGGAAAGCTTCAATGTATACAGTGGTGTTCCCCAAGGTAACCATCTTGGCCCACTGTTGTTCATACATTTTGTAAATGATCTACCAAATGTGATTAAGAAATCTAAACTTTTAGTCTACGCAGATGATGCAAAGATTTTTAAGGACATTAACTCTATTTCTGACATTATTGAATTGCAATCCGATTTAGATAACTTTTATAACTGGTGTTATAATAATTGCGAATACTTAAAAATTGATAAATGTTTTGCTATGACTTTTACGCGAAAATTAAAATATGATAACGATTAAGAATCATCTATCTAACTATGGTGGTTTTTGTTCTTTGTCATGAATGTTTAAAATTTATAACGATATTTATTTAATTTTGAATAATTTTAATTTTCAGACTAAATTGTTTAAAGATAAATTCTATTATTAAAATTTTTGTATATATTTTATATAACTAGTACTTAGATGATCAATAAATAAAATGCACACCAAGCACCTAGTATGAGGCATACAAATATAATGGTAGCAGATATTTCAAGAGTAGACCACGCAGTGTAATAACTAAGGAAGTGGCGAAGTATAAGAAGAAAAGTTACCTACTCGATTTACGCGGCACTTCAATTGCGCGGTTTTGTTTTTCCGCGGAAATATATTTGCAACTTATTTTAAATAACGCGGGTTAAAAATTCGGTTTTTATTATTTTGTTGAATTTATATAATAAATCCTTATTTAAAAAAAAATTGTTTTAAAACCATTAACCCCATTTTGTATGGATTTCTTGTCTCGATTAACACGGTTTCGTTTACGTGCTGGTTTTTAAGAACAAATCTACCGCGTTAATCGAGGGTTACCTAACAATACCTTTAAAGTTAATTCTAAGGACATTACATTTAAGCTAAATAAGTACATTGACGATTTCCATACAATTATTGACTGGTTAGACAAAACATTTTAGAAATTGTGAAATCGGACTTTTCCAATGACGATTTAATGGGTATAGAAATAACTATTCCATCTATCGAAAATACAAAATCAATTGGATTATCAATTAAAAAAATTTCAATCATTACTTATGAAATTATTACCGATTTATTGTGCAATCAAATCAATCGCTAAGTTAAATTGATTCGCTTTAAATTTCAGTTAAAGTTATCCATGTGCATTATGGTAAAAGTTGAGTATATATATAAAGCACACAACCGAATTTGAAATTATTAAAAGAAAATGCAACAGTATGATAGATGTTAATTCAAACAATTATACGAATTGCTTATCGCAATCAATTATTATTGGAAAATATTTTATCAAGCTTTGAAAAAATGTTGACGTAAAAATTAAAAAAATTGATCACAACAAATTAAAAAAACTTTTGAAACAGTCAAATATTAGTACGTCAAATGTTGGGTTTAATATCGAAGATATTTTTAAAATTAAAAAAAAAATCCAGAGTATAATATCACGGTGTATACGTATAAAACCGATAGTTAGAAAAGAAGGGTATAAAGAAGATTAATTTATTTAATTTTCAAAATCGCAAATACTATTAGAAACGTTAAATCGTTTTGTGGTAAAAACTAGGAATTTAAATTTTGTAATGAGTTATTTTGAAAAACTTATACCTGCAAAAAAATATGCAAATATTGCAAAGTATGTCCCCCGTGTAGTTTTGTACCGCTTGCATGCAAATGTAATATATGTAGGATGTGACAATTAAATGATTAATCTTGAATTTTATTTCATATTAGAATATTTTAACTTTTAACAATTATTAAAACGTAAAGTAAATGAAAACATTATTTAGAATATTTTGACAATTAAAACTTAAAGTAAATGAAAACATTATTAAATTATAATTTCTGAATTACAAAATGTAAATGTTATTGTAAATAATTTTTGTTTTAAACGTGTGGCAACAATGAATAAATAAACATAATTATTAGTTAGCAATTAGCCACTGAACAACAATATCTTTTGTTTGATGTGATTGATTTGCTACATATATGTCTAAGGACTTTTATTGATACAGAGTGCTATGAGAACCATAGAAAAACTAAATACGGTAAAGGTTTTGTTTGTTACATAATGAGAGTCTGTCTAACTTGTTTCAAATATTATAATGAAATATGTGATGAAAATTTTAGTAATATATTGTTGAATGTGGAGGAAAATTACTTGTACAAATTATTAGATAAACGCGGTATATAACCAGGATGATTCAAGAATAATATTTTGATAGTCTTGCTGAGCTACAATTCAGTGAAAAATTGTATATTTTTCCTATTAAATAAAAGGCAAAAAATGTATATTTAATTAGGTGGTTTTATAAGAAGAACAAATTTATGACATGAGAATATGACACAATGTGGTTGTCGCTTTACAATATACAATATAGTGTTGACAATATATAAACATGTTTAATGCTAAATTAATTTTACTTATATTGCTATAATATGTAACACATTTTCTCAATATAAAATTAAATTAATTAATAATTCCAAATTTTTGATTAAATTTTAAATTTCAATTACATTTATTGCTCTTACATGTTTAGCTAACTTGGGTCCATCTAACGGTTTCGTCAACATATCTGCTATCATGTTTTCAGTAGGACAATAAACAGCTGCTACCTCTTTAGAATTTATATGTTCATGTACAAATTTGTATCTAATATCAATATGTTTTACACGTTGGTGATAAACTCGATCATTCAGCAACTTTATACAATCCTGGTTGTCTTCAAATATTTTTATCGGTGTTTCTATATTTTGGTCAAAATCTTTTATTATACGTGTTGTGTTCTCTTTCCCGTTGCTGTCTTATCTCTGCTCTCCTTTTATTCTATTTCTTCTTTCTCCTTGGCCGGATCGTAAAGACAATTGAATACAAAATTTACACGACTTTTATACTGTTAAAATGCCCTTTCAGCAAATCAATAATTATTATTAAACGTTAATTATTAATACAGTATTGTGCAACCTGAGTTTTATCATTGTTTCGTTACCAATTAGATAATGCTGAACCTACATTTTGGTATTACTAAATGCTCCACAAAATAATTTACTCAAAGAAAAGGTTATTCACATATGCATTATAATGTATACAAATTGTGAACGTATTTTTGTTCATTAATCTTTTATTTACATTCTTTATTTATTATTATGATGGTATCGCATTCCATTTTATTGTTTACATTTTGACTTATATCTGTCACATATAAGTTTAACTATTTGCTGATGCGCCTTTTTAGATTTTATTTTAAAGGTAGCATTTACTATAAAAAAAATGTAAACAATAATATCAGAGTTGGAAACAATAATAAAACCCATTACACAACATACGTTGGTTGGTTGGTTGGTTTGAGAAAGGGGTAATGGAAGCGGCCAAACCACGTACCTAGCCCGTACGATCCATTGTACGTACCCCTTATGAAACGTTGACCATTTTTTCACCACGATTCGTGCCATCCAACTTCCTTTATAAAGTTTGACAACTTAGCAGGTTTTTCACTGTTTAATTCTGTTAAATTTCCTACAAAATAAGATCCGAAATTTTTTAATCTTTTATTGCACAGATAAGGACAGTGACATAAAAGATGCTCAATTGTCTCATCATCGCCTCTACAAGCGGTTTCAGTTGTCAGTCTGAGTCGCCCGGTATGTTTACGTAATAGTAAATGCCCCGTGACAGTTTCTGTGTACAATGTTTTTTGTGAAGACAACTGTTCAGCGCAACCCATTCTAACGTGTTTTGTTCTACTAGCCATAGCAGAACCGTTAAGAGTCTTTATCGAGCTGACTGTGTAACCGATCTGGAAAATTGGGAGACTGCTATCTATCGCGCTGCCTCTAGCCAATTTGTCCGCATTCTCATTTCCCATTATATCCCTGTGACCGGGAGACCAGATGATAAGCAAATTATTATTATTTGCCTTCCCTTGCCTAAGGAAAGTTCGACATTCAAAAACCAATTTGGATTTAATCGATCTGTTTTCCAGTGCTTTGATAGCTGCTTGGCTACCCGAGCAAATCACAATATTCTTATTACACAGATTAGTTTCTACTATTAGTTTCGCGGCAGTTTTTATAGCTGCAATCTCAGCCTGGAAAATTGAGGTGTGGTTACTCAGGTCTAGATCGACGGAGAAAATTCCTGCACCACATCCTAATTCCATTTTGGATCCATCAGTATAGAGCACAGTGCTATTAAGGGGAATAGGTGAACTGTTCTCCCACTCCCCTCTAGACGGTATTCTAGTTATGATACCTTCATCAAATATTGTTGTACTTGGAAGGTAATCATTGGACATATTCAGATTGTAACCCGACGCTTTAATCAAACAAATGATTGTAGTATGGGGTGTGGGCGAACCTGAGGTTCCCATATTGTTATTCAATTTCAACCGCAGGGCTGCGTTAACAGACGTATATTTCACAGAGGTCGATTCTTTGCATACCTAGGATGGTTTCCGGGCACGCGTCGGTGTTGCGCTAGTAATACCTAAGCAACATTTCCGCTGAATACTTTCCAAAATCTTTAAGTTAGATCTGATTTCTAGAGATTTCCACCAGACAAGGGATCCGTAGGTAAAAACCGATTTAGAGAGTTGACTCAAATCTACTAGTAATCAGTATAGATAGTACATCTGCATTACAGATAATAGAGTACTCTGCTCTCAAAAGGTTCTGCAAGAGCTCGTCCATAACGAGCAACCATAACAAAGGAGAGTGAATTCCCCCCTGTGGCGTACTATTACGTGCACGACCAATTTTTGAGGTTCCACTAAATTCAGCAATCAAAGTTCTATTGTTTAATACAATGGAAATCCATCTAATAATACATGGATTTATTTGCCTTTTCATAAAGCAAAGTAAATATCGAATCAGTTTTAATATTATTGAAAGCGCCATCTATGTCAATGAATACGCCTAAAACCATGTTCTTGTTACCGAGACCTTTTTCAATTGTATTTACTACATAATGCAGAGCAGATTCAACAGATTTGCCCTTACAGTAAGCGTGCTGAGATGGTGAGAAACCCGAGGCTGTAATTACAGCTCTGATATCGTGTTCAATAATTCTTTCTAGTGTTTTCAATAAGAACAAAGTTAAGCTAATAGACCTATATGCCTTGGCAGACGCATAGCTAACTTAACCTGGTTTAGGAATGAAAACTAATTTTGATTCCTGCCATCGTTTTGGAATATAACCTATTTCCAGACAACTTATGTATAACCTGCAAAGCCTACTAATGAAGGCCTTGTTTGCTCTTTGTAAAAGGGCGGTATAAATCCCGTCTGTTCCCAGTGATTTATATGGCTTGAAAGAAACAATTGCCCATATAACCTTTCCTTCAGTGATTAAACTACTTAAAAAGTAAAGGGATTCTTTCGTTACAGTAACAGTCTAAACTCTCCTCCATTGAGGTAGTTTTGTCACCATTTTCATTTTCCAGTAATTCCAGTTGCGTGTGTGATTTGGACAGAATTTTCTTCATCCTAGCCGCTTCACTAACACGTTCTACTTGTTCCGTGAAATTTACCCACGACTCGCTCTGAGATTTCATAAAGTTTTTCTTAAAATTCTTTAGAGCACTACGGTATTGTTTGCAGCAAATTTCTGAGTTCCGATTCCTTGCTTTATTAAAAAGCGACCTTACATTTTTCCGTTCATCCAATAAGGTACCTGTTATCCAAGGTTGCCTAGCCCACAACATACGTACTATCAAAATTAGATCTCGCAAATGCGATAAACTCGGCTTCTGTTGACGATAACGAAACCGATGCTTGTTTTTTTGCTTACCCAGCTAATTAATGCTCGACCATATATAAATCAATATCCGGTATTTGATTTTCTGTCGATTTGAACTCCAGCCCAGTCGGCGTCTACGTAGCTGTAAAGATTATCTCGATTTTCAAGGTTTCCCATTTCATACATTTCAAATACCTGAATACTCTTTTTACTTCATTCCAGTCACATTGTCTCGGATCACTCACTTGGCTTAGTGAACCAATAAAACTGCGATATATTTCATGTGATTCAAACTTTTGTTGATTCATAGTTTGACTTAAATAACCAATATTTATTGGTGTTGATGCGTCTTTAGCATTTTCTAGATTAAATTCTTTTAATTTATTTAATATATATTTTTCTTGAGTAAGATAAAATATACCATTTACATCTTTTGTAAATTGTATTCCTAAATAATATTGTAGATTACCTAAATTATTAATTTTTAATTCTGTATTCATTATTTTTTCAAATTCGTTAATATATTCCAAATTAGTTGAAGCTACTACTATGTCATCAACATGATTACAAATATAAATATAATTATTTTTAATTTTCTTTTTAAATAGACATAGATCATTTGTGCTTTGAATATACTCATTAATATTCATAATGGAATTAAATTTAGTGTTCCATTTGTTACTTACTACGTTGTGCATTTTCGCTTTAATCCACGAAACCACAACAAAACACAAGACTGACAAGAATGACAGCGTTCAGTTGGTTGCATCTGAAACACTTGACGAATAAAGCGATAACCGAACTCGCTTTAATCAAGCGCTTGCTGTACCCACATCGCAACCAGTTGACATGCCTGGCATAAGCACAGCTTAGCTCGTCGGTTTGGGGGTTTTGTCGCTACATGAGTACGATTCGTAACTATTATTTTTGCATGTCAGAGGGAATAAAACAAAAAAAAATATACTACAAAAATAAAAAAAATTGAAATTTGAAGTTAATCATCCGAGATAATACTATTTGAAATTGGTTCCTATTGTATTTCCATGTTATATTTACAAGAAAAATTAACATAAATAAAAATACAGGTAGGTATTTCATTATTTTAAACATCGACGAAATATTTTTAAGCTACCAGATGTCACGAGCTTTTGGCTTGATTCAACACAAACGCCTTGACAACACATCTGCCGTTTATATGTTGTCCCTTTCGTACTACGAAAACAGAATTTAAAAACAATTACTCGTATTGATCATATCGCCATGTTTCTTGTGGGAAATCATGAAAAGAGTTCACCACCGAAAATGTTTTGTTTACCACCACATCATTTTATCAAAATAAATCAAAATATATATAAATATGTAATATAATAAATCATTTATTTACTATTAAAACTTCTATTATTTCATCCTACTTATATAATTTCATTTTAACAGATTTAATTTTATGTTTTCTATTCAACAATGGATTTTATTTTTAATATTGTTTCACAACGACTAAATCTTATTTTTAGCGTTTTTTAATTTTTCTATTTTAATATTGTTTCGAACAACTAAATTTTATTTAATATTTTTAATTTTTATTTTAATGTTGTTTATTACAACTAAATTTTACTTTAATATTTTTAATTTTTATTTTATTGTTGTTTATTACAACTAAATTTTACTTTCATATTTTTAATTTTTATTTTATTGTTGTTTATTACAACTAAATTTTCTTTAAATATTTTTAATTTTTATTTTAATGTTGTTTAGAACAACTAAATTTTATTTAAATATTTTAAATTTTTATTTTAATGTTGTTTAGAACAACTAAATTTTATTTTAATATTTTTACTTTTTTAATTTTAATATTGTTTTACAACAACCGAATTTTTATTTTTAAATATTGTT
Organism: Rhamphomyia laevipes; assembly: GCA_963920725.1. Taxonomy (NCBI): domain Eukaryota; kingdom Metazoa; phylum Arthropoda; class Insecta; order Diptera; family Empididae; genus Rhamphomyia; species Rhamphomyia laevipes. The sequence goes on along the minus strand of OY987255.1, from coordinate 54,362,186 downwards.
TTACAACAACTGAATTTTATTTAATATTATTTTACAACACTTTAATATTTCCAATTATTAATTTTAATTTATCATTTTAAAATGATTTTTAAATTTTATTTTGATTTTATTTAAATTTTTAATCAATTTTGATTTTTAATTTATTTTAATTTTAAATCGGTTATTGATTCCTTTATTCAATTCTTACTATCGAAAATGAAATAGTTTAATCTGTTATTTAATGAATTTACTATGAATTTATTTTTAAAATTAATTCCAAAATTTATTTAATTTGTATTTAACTGATTATGAATTATTTCAATATAAATTTTCTTCAATTTAATGAATATTTTCCTAACTTTACTATATTTGTTTAATTCTTTGTAGCAACACTACTATTTAAATTCTTTTTTTATTTTAAATTTTACTAATATTTTAAAATTTCAAATTACTCTTGATTATATATTTTTTTTTTTTATATAATGATTTTTGTTTTACAGGTTATCTTTGAATTTGTATATTTATTTTTTTTTGTTTTAATATATATTTTTGATATATTTACTTTTAATAGTTTAATATACTTTTTATAATTTATAATTTAAGTTTTGTTTAATAGAATTGTAATACGTATATATATAAAAAAAAAAATATGTACTCACAAAATAATCCTGCGTCGTTCTGGTTGTACAAACAGTGACTGCTGATTACTTCTGCTGCTGAAATCTAATCTAAATATTTTATATATATATTTTACAATTCTATTACAATTTTTAAATTAAATTTTCTTTCTTTTTTAGATAAATATTTTTTTTTTCTGAAAAGATTTAATTTTGATATAAAAAAAATTTAAATCTTACTTTTGAAAATTCGAAAAAAAACTTAATTTCAGATTTCATTGTTACTAATTTCAGTTAATACAATTTCTATTATTTTTAATAATTACGTATTAAAACGCATTATTTCAATTATAATATGAATATATTTTTTTTATATAAATAAAATATAACTAATTTACGATTTCTTCGATACTTTAAATTAATACGAAATATATTTCACAAAATCTATAATTTTTCTTTTTATATATATACTATAAAAAAAAACTACACTATATCTTCTTAGAATCTTGATCTATCTTAATATCTTGATTGTTATATCTATTCTTGATTTTCATATATTTATTCTTGATTTTTATATATTTATTCTTGATTTTTATAAATATTTATTCTTGATCTTTATATATATTTATTCTTGATCTTTATATATATTTATTCATATATGCTGATAACTAAAAATTTCTAAATTAGTATGCTAATTAGTATTAGTAAAAATCTCGAAAATTTTACCTATAAAATTCACGTGTAATTCCTAAATTTTTTCTTTAGGGGTTACATGGAGGACACAGCAACTTTTTCTGCGTGTGATTTTCCTTTTTTAATTTAACTACAAAAAAAAAATAACTTCTAAGTTATCTGTATATATATAAATTACTCCGTAATAATAACTTTTTTTTTTACTTTTATTCCAATAGGTATTTAAAATACCAAAATAATTTAAAATTGTCTTTTTTTTTCTTGTGTCTTTTCACCAAAGCTTCTGGAATCAAAAAGAAGGAAGTAGTTTTTTTTTCTTTATTTTTACATTTTTAGTGCTTCCTAATTAATAATTTTCTTATGGCACCTTACTACCATACCAATATACGCGTAAAAAATCTAGATTGCATTGGAGCATGCGTTGGCCACTCAGTACTAAATTATGTACTTTATTTAAGCTCTGGCAACTTTGAACTTCCGTCTTCTTCCTCAATGTCACAAGTCAAAAGTCAAGTTGTCGGACGTCCATTTTGTAGCATGAAGTATTATTTATTTATTATTATTTTTTTTATATTATTAAATAATTATTTCTTTTTCTTAATTTTTATTTTTAGGAATTATAAATTTTTTTGTTTCTTTTTAGATTTTAAAAATTATAAAATAAGATAGCCGCGTAACAAAAGAGATATTTTGGTCAAATGTACCACCCATTGCATCAAAATATCTGAAAAGCGTGGAAGGATTATTTGACTATGATTATGTTACCGAAATAAAGTTTGTGATGATATAATCTAAAATAAAGTTATCATGTGCATGAATATAGGAAACGGCTTTTACAAAATTTTGCTGAAATATATTTTTTTTTCATTATTGTGATCTAATGAATTTACAAAATTATTGGACATTTCACAAAAAAAAAAATTTGGTGTTAGGTTGCAAGAACAAAATATTTATAAAAACAAAATGTTTGCAATCGACCCACTGATAATACCCTGAGATTAAAGAGTCTCATTTAATATTTTTATTTAATTTTATATTCTTTTTATTTTAGATCTTTTGCATGGTATATCCCGAGTGTTTTCCTGCCATCCATATCAGACAATTCGTATCGGTTTTGACCAACTATTTTTACAACTTTTTATACATTTTTTTGCAAGCTTTGCATTTATTTTTGCTGCAAAATTGCTTTGGACAAAATTTCTTCTGAAGACAATCTGACCAACTACGAATTTCCTGTCTCTTGATCTAAGATTATATAATTTTTGGTGTTTGCAATGAGCTTTTTCTAATAATTTCAAGACTTTACCGCCAATAAAATAATTGTCGGATCCTATACAAAGTTTTATTAAAGCCGCCGTGTGATGCATTTGGTGGATCATGATATGATTTGACTATCCGGTTGGTAAGTCCGTTCGGTATCCATAGTTTCCATGTATTACTGTCTTGGTCTCCGTTCCGTCTTTCCGTCCTCTTATATACTGGTCCGTCAATTACTTTTAAATCGGGAAGTCGTTCAGTATTGTCTACTACTGTTTTTATAATGTCTAAATACTCTAGGTCTTTAAATTCGCTACTGTCATTGTCAATAATGTTTAATTCTGTCACAACCATCAACTCGTCTAAACAATCGGCACGCGATAATGTATCCGCAACTATGTTCTGACTGCCTTTCCGGTGCTCTATGTTGAAATCGAAGACCTGCAACTTCAAGCTCCAACGTGCTAAACGTCCGCTCAAGCCTTTCTGACCCATCAGCCATTTTAGACTTGCATGGTCTGTTATTATTGTGAATGGCAATCCTTCGACATAGGGTCTGAAACGTTTGACGCTTAGCACTGCAGCCAGACACTCTAATTCTGTTACGCTATAGTTGCGTTGCGCCGCATTTAATTTCTTAGAAAAGAAAGCGATCGGATTTTCTTTTCCATCTTCTGATACCTGAAACAATACGCTACCCACTCCTGACGTACATGCGTCACATTGAACGTAAAATTGCTTACCGAAGTCAGGGTTTACTAACACTGGAGCTGATGTCAACGCTTTCTTCAGTGATTCAAATGATTGTTGTGCTTCAGCAGTCCACATGAACTTTTTTGTGGTTTTATTTATTTTCAAAGTGTCGGATATTGCTGACGCTAATATGGCGGAATTATTAATAAATCTTCTGTACCAACCAGCCATACCTAAGAATCTCCTTACTTGTTTCGGCGTTTTCGGTGTTTCGAAGTTACTTATCTCTTCAACTTTAGTTGGATCTGGTTTTAAACTTCCATCAGAAACTATGTATCCTAAATATTTCAGCGCTTGGTAACAACATTTACTTTTCTGGACATTAATTGGTAATCCAGATTTTCTTAATTGCACTGCTACTTCATTTAGCGTTTCAAGATGCGATTTTAAATCCGGCGAAATTATCAACAAGTCATCTAGATACACAAAAACGTGTTCTTTCAGGCGTTGCGGAATAACTTTATCCATGAGTCGGCACATACGTTGAGCAGCATTACACAGTCCAAACGGTATAACTTTAAATTGGTACAAAGGTCTCCCTGGTACTGTGAACGCTGTTTTCTCTCTAGACTTTTCTTCCAAAGGAATTTGCCAGAACGCGTCTTTTAAATCAATGCTGCTTATATATCTGGTGTCTTGTAGGCGACTCAACAATCCCTCAATGTGTGGTAGTGGATAGGCGTCCTTTTTGGTGACAGCATTTACTGCACGCGAATCCAAGCACAGTCGAATCTTATTCGGTTTGCGTACCAATACTACTGGCGAATTCCACGGACTATTGCTTTCCTCTATTACACCTAAGCTTAACATCCGGTCTACTTCCTAGTACATTAATTTTTCGATTGCAGAAGATATTGGCCAATGTCTACTTTTAATCGGTTCTGCATTACCTGTGTCTATTATGTGTGTTTCTATTTGTGTTATTCCGAGCCCTTGATTTTCGAATGATGGAAAATTAGTCTTGATCAAGTCTAGATGGTTTTGTTCAGTCTTCGTCAATAAATATTGATGTTTTAGTTTTTCGTCCTTTTCTGTTATGTGGGTTGTTTCATCTTCTAGTAAGTCTATTTTATGTTCTTCAATGTCCGTTAGTCCCAGTCCACATGTTTCTATTGATGGAAATTTCGCAATAATGGTAGCTAGATGCTTTTCTTCTTCGTTAGTTAGTTCATGTCGTCCTGTCTCTGTAGATGGAATTTGTTGTTTAATTTGTCCAAAAGTAGGTTGCATTTCGAACGTGTTCCAAAAGTCCATCCCTAAATACATCTCCTGTTGTAATTTGGGCATAAGTAAAGTCTTACATTACGTGTTACGTCATTACATGTTATCGGAATGATAATATGTCCTAGTATGTCTTGTGCCGTACCGTCAGCTGTCCTTACTGATGAAGTCATCTTCGTGTATGTTAAATTTAATTTCTGGATTAATATCATGCATCCTGCTCCTAGAACGCTCACGTTAGCTCCACTGTCTAAAAGTCCACGTATGTTTTCGTCCTGTATTTCAACTGTTAAATACCAGCGCGGGTCTTTTCCTTTTGTCTCGAGAATTGTAGTCGCGATACATTTTCGGTCTGTGCAGTGTCGCTGTCTACATTTGTCAATCGATTTTCGTTTTCTTGTTTTAAATTGTTCTGTTACCGGAAAGTCTTTAAATATTTCTCGTCGTTTTTCTCAAAGGTGATGGTTCTGTTAATGTATATTTTCTCTGTAATATTTTAATTTTGTTTTCCTGTTTTAAATTATTCTGTGATTGTAATTGACTGTCATGTTGGTGTCTCTGTTCGTTTGTGTCATTTGGAATGTCATCGATACGTAATTCTGGTGTTGCTGTCAAGCTAGATGGCGTAATTATTGCTTTTCCGGAGTTTCGAACTTGACACGTGCCGTCTCCGAATTCAACACGTGGCTCCTGATATTTTCCGGCGAACATTTCGGGCAAAATGGTTTCGCTACTTCTTTCATGCCACAGCTATAGCAAAATAATTTGCGCTGAACTTCACCGCAATCTGGAAAGCTATGACCTTTTTTATCACAATTCCAGCATACATATTTTTCTGTGTTTCTGTTATTAAACTTATTAAATTTTACTTCATCTACCTCCATTTGATGAATTTCATCCTCTGGTTTCTCATATTCCTGTAATTCCTTTACAAATTTGGTAGGTTGTCTTGAACTGCTCAAAATTCTTTCTGCTTTTCTGACTATGTTTCTGAGATGATCTACCGAAAATATATCTGCCGTAAGAATCATTTGTTGAATACGGATATTTACATTATTTCTTAAAATATCAACTAGTTGTGCTTCCGACATTGGTATTTTAAGCTGTAGACTCCAAGCAGTCATGTCCGTACAAAATTCGTCAAATGTTTCGCCTTGTTGTTGTTTTCGGCTCATCATCGTCATAAATATCTCACTGTCTGATTCTAGAACTCGATATTGACTAACAAGTGCAGCTTTTAATGTGGTCCAGTCAATATTTTTATGTCGCGTTACGTATTGGAAATACCACGTTTTAGCTTGCCCTCTCAGTAAAGTATGTAATTTGTTTGTTACGTGTGTCCAGTCTAAATTGTCATCACTTGTCATTTTCTCAACTCTTTCTACGAAATCTATCACCGACATCGGTCCTTTACCATCAAATGTTATGCCCCAATCAATCATCGGTGATCTACGCTCAACATATGTGTTTTGTCTTTGAATTGTTGAAAATCTAGCATTGTTGTTTTGCTGTGTCGACAATTCTTGGTTTGACACTACTAACTCTGACATCATCTGTTCTAATTTAGCAAATCTCTCATTCATTGATGGTAACACTGTACTAGCTTCTTCTTTTTGTTGCTCAGAAGAGTTTTGTTGATTCGATCTTTGTTGTATGGGTGGTTGAACTGTCATATGTTGTATGGGTGGTTGGACTGTCATATGTTGTCTGGGTCTGTCATTACATATTGTTGATGAATTTTCTGTAAAATCAATCCGTCGGATAGTAGCTTCGTTACTTCTAAAATTTACGTGATTTATGTCCCCTATCGGTGTCTGGTAATTATTGTTATGTGGCGTCCGTTGGTTGTTTTGTTCGTCAGTGATTACTTTCTCCATATTTTGTCTCTGATTATTTTTGTCTACTACAGTCGAAGCGGTGATTGAGAATGAATTCTGACTTGAAGTTTGACTTTATACAGAATTTTCTTTTTGTGTCAACTTAGATGTTATTAAAGATAGTTGCTCGAGGATTATTGCTGAATCAGCTTGCGACTTGGTTTTCATCTCGTAAATTGTGCTTCGCATTTCCTTCATTAAAATCTCCTGCTGTGTTTTAAACGCGTTTAGACTTTCAAGGTTTTCATACGCTTCTTTTTCTAACCGTTTTTTAGAAGCTTGTTTTGGAAGTTTAGATTTATTTTCTAAATTTTTCACTTGACGTTCATCATTTTCCTGCATTTGCAATTCTCTGTCCCAGTCTTCACCACTACTTAATTGCTGTTCTTGGCAATCAAAAGATTTTAATGATGAAACTTTTTCTGACAAATTACTCTCCGATACGCTACGTGCTTGAATACTACCTAAATTATAACCGCTTGTGGATGGAATATCTCGATTCGTTTGCTCTAATTGTTTTTTTTTAGGTTTTCGCGAGTAACAGTACTACGTGTGCTTATTTTCGAAGATTCTTGGACTAAATCTTTACCCATTTTTATGAAAACTTTCAATGACAACCAAAATAAAATCTGCAACAAACACGAATCAATTCGAACCATATACGACGATTAGATTGGGTTTGGGATTATAATAAAAAAATAATACTTCAGAACTGTCAAAGTCAATGTCTAACTTATATGTATTTTGTTATATAGAATGTTTTGATGTTTAATTTAATAAGATAAAAAAAATGCATTTAAATTATGATTTATAAGAAAAATAAACAGATTATCCTGAAATAAATTTTAATATACTCAATAACTAAAAACCTAACTCAAAATACGGCGTATACTACTTTTTGGATTAGTTAATACTAATAATATTTCAATTCTAATATTTTATCAATTTATACTAATATAATTAGCTCTAATAACTGATATTATATCTATTATGATTGGTTATCGGTGGTTCCCTAATTTCATAATTCCCCTCGAAACATGGCTTTGTTCGTATTTCGATCATTTTTTTTTTTTTTTTTTTTTTTAATTGTTATGTTTAAATTCCGCTTTTACGTTTTACTTAATTTTTATTTTACTATTCCCGTCGATGTCAAAACAAAATGTATTTGGCTAAATATTTAAAATCAAATTTTGTACTTGTACAAAGCGACTTTAAAGACTTGCTTATTACGTTCAAAATTCAATTATTCGACATTTATTTCATCTATCGGATTACCTAATTAATTTTTTCGGAGTTTACTTTCAAGAGTCAACCGTTTGCTGGCGTATACCTACAAAACGTGAAAATTAAAAATAAAATCTTCAAAATAATTTTGGTTCCAAATTCAATAACACTATTGTGACTCTCCTATATAAACATCGCTCTAATGCTGGCAGGGCCTACATTTGCGGCTTTATTAAGACTCAGACACAATACTTAAAAAAAATTCATAACTTCAATTTCTAACTAAATTAATATATATTTTAAAATTTAAATATGAAAATTAATGAATTGACTAGATTAAAATAAACAAATGAATTTACTTTACTTTATTTATTATGTATTTTAACTTTAATTTACAAGACTGAAAAATAAAAATAACTAAACAAAAAAAACTATATGATTTTAATAAAAAAAATTAAGAAAATTAAATTAATCATTTTGGAGCTTGGATTCCGTTAAGGATTTATCCGGCCCCACGTTGGGCGCCATTTGTTACTACGTTGTGCATTTTCGCTTTAATCCACGAAACCACAACAAAACACAAGACTGACAAGAATGACAGCGTTCAGTTGGTTCTATCTGACCAATTGACGAATAAAGCGATAACCGAACTCGCTTTAATCAAGCGCTTGCTGTACCCACATCGCAACCAGTTGACATGCCTGGCATAAGCACAGCTTAGCTCGTCGGTTTGGGGGGTTTTTGTCGCTAGATGAGTACGATTCGTAACTATTATTTTTGCATGTCAGAGGGAATAAAACAAAAAAAAAATACTACAAAAATAAAAAAAATTGTAATTTGAAGTTAATCATCCGAGATAATACTATTTGAAATTGGTTCCTATTGTATTTCCATGTTATATTTACAAGAAAAATTAACATAAATAAAAATACAGGTAGGTATTTCATTATTTTAAACATCGACGAAATATTTTTAAGCTACCAGATGTCACGAGCTTTTGGCATTACCCACCCGTATTTGTGCTTGATTCAACACAAACGCCTTGACAACACATCTGCCGTTTATATGTTGTCCCTTTCGTACTACGAAAACAGAATTTAAAAACAATTACTCGTATTGATCATATCGCCATGTTTCTTGTGGGAAATCATGCAAAGAGTTCACCACCGAAAATGTTTTGTTTACCACCACATCATTTTATCAAAATAAATCAAAATATATATAAATATGTAAAATAATAAATCTTTTATTTACTATTAAAACTTCTATTATTTCATCCTACTTATATAATTTCATTTTAACAGATTTAATTTTATGTTTTCTATTCAACAATGGATTTTATTTTTAATATTGTTTCACAACGACTAAATCTTATTTTTAGCGTTTTTTAATTTTTCTATTTTAATATTGTTTCGAACAACTAAATTTTATTTAATATTTTTAATTTTTATTTTAATGTTGTTTATTACAACTAAATTTTACTTTAATATTTTTAATTTTTATTTTATTGTTGTTTATTACAACTAAATTTTACTTTAATATTTTAATTTTTATTTTATTGTTGTTTATTACAACTAAATTTTCTTTAAATATTTTTAATTTTTATTTTAATGTTGTTTAGAACAACTAAATTTTATTTAAATATATTTAATTTTTATTTTAATGTTGTTTAGAACAACTAAATTTTATTTTAATATTTTTACTTTTTTAATTTTAATATTGTTTTACAACAACTGAATTTTTATTTTTAAATATTGTTTTACAACAACTGAATTTTATTTAATATTATTTTACAACACTTGAATATTTCCAATTATAAATTTTAATTTATAATTTTAAAATGATTTTAAAATTTTATTTTGATTTTATTTAAATTTTTAATCAATTTTGATTTTTAATTTATTTTAATTTTAAATCGGTTATTGATTCATTTATTCAATTCTTACTATCGAAAATGAAATAGTTTAATCTTTTCTATCGAAAATGAAATAGTTTTTATTTTTAAATATTGTTTTACAACAACTGAATTTTATTTAATATAATTTTACAACACTTGAATATTTCCAATTATAAATTTTAATTTATAATTTTAAAATGATTTTTAAAATTTATTTTGATTTTATTTAAATTTCTAATCAATTTTGATTTTTAATTTATTTTAATTTTAAATCGGTTATTGATTCCTTTATTCAATTTTTACTATCGAAAATGAAATAGTTTAATCTGTTATTTAATGAATTTACTATGAATTTATTTTTAAAATTAATTCCAAAATTTATTTAATTTGTATTTAACTGATTATGAATTATTTAAATATAAATTTTCTTCAATTTAATGAATATTTTCCTAACTTTACTATATTTGTTTAATTCTTTGTAGCAACACTACTATTTTAATTCTTTTTTTTATTTTAAATTTTACTAATATTTTAAAATTTCAAATTACTCTTGATTCTATTTTTTTTTTTTTTTTATATAATGATTTTTGTTTTACAGGTTATCTTTGAATTTGTATATTTTTTTTTTTTAATATATATTTTTGATATATTTACTTTTAATAATTTAATATACTTTTTATAATTTATAATTTAAGTTTTGTTTAATAGAATTGTAATACGTATATAATTTTTTTTTTTTTTAAAAAAATATGTACTCACGAAATAATCCTGCGTCGTTCTGGTTGTACAAACAGTGACTGCTGATTACTTCTGCTGCTGAAATCTAATCTAAATATTTTATATATATATTTTACAATTCTATTACAATTTTTAAATTAAGTTTTCTTTCTTTTTTAGATAAATATTTTTTTTTTTTTTTGAAAAGATTTAATTTTGATATAAAAAAAATTTAAATTTTACTTTTGAAAATTCGAAAAAAAACTTAATTTCAGATTTCATTGTTATTTCTATTATTTTTAATAATTACGTATTAAAACGCATTATTTCAATTATAATATGAATATATTTTTTTTATATAAATAAAATATAACTTATTTACGATTTCTTCGATACTTTTAATTAATACAAAATATATTTCACAAAATCTATAATTTTTTTTTTTATATATATAGTTTTGTTATTCAAAAAACGTTTTAGTTTCATAAAAAACAATAATTATTAAACTTTATTTAAAAAAATAGTTTGAACTTAATGTAATACAAAAAAATAACTTAAATTTAGAACTTAGATTTTTTATTATACAATAAAAAATAATTTTAAGTTTAGGACTTCACCTTTTAACTCATCGATACAGACTGAGTTGTACTTTTAAAATTCAAGTCCTAATAATATTAGAATTAGAAACATAATAGAATAAACATAATTGTTTATTCAGCGGAATAAATTATTTTTAATAAATCTTATTTTATAAATTCTAAGAATGAATTTTATCTGTTAATTGTGGACAAATTATTTTTATAAATCTTATTTTATAAATTCTTAGAATAAATTTTATCTGTTAACTGTGGACAAAGTAAAATGCTTTACAAATGCTTATTATTTATTTTTTCTATGAAATTCATTAGAAAAATAAAGGAATATAAAATTTATTAAAAATTTGATAAAATTAAATTTAATAAAAGTTTTGGATTACAATAAACAAAATATTAGTTTGAAAAATTTAAATTTGATACGTTTAGATCTAGTTTATGGAAAAATTGGTTTTGGTGTAGATGTAACAATATATACTATAAAAAAAACTACACTATCTTCTTAGAATTTTGATCTATCTTTCTATCTTGATTGTTATATCTATTCTTGATTTTCATATATATATTCTTGATTTTTATATATTTATTCTTGATTTTTATATATATTTATTCTTGATCTTTATATTTATTTATTCTTGATCTTTATATATATTTATTCATATATGCTTATAACTAAAAATTTCTAAATTAGTATGCTATTTTATATAAAAAATCTCGAAAATTTTACCTATAAAATTCACGTGTAATTCCTAAATTACTTGGAGGACAAAGCAACTTTTTCTGCGTGTGATTTTCCTTTTTTAATTTAATTACAAAAAAAAAAATTTCTAAGTTATCTGTATATATATAAATTACTCCGTAATAATAACTATATTTTTTTTTTTACTTTTATTCCAATAGGTATTTAAAATACCAAAATAATTTAAAATTGTCTTTTTTTTTCTTGTGTCTTTTCACCAAAGCTTCTGGAATCAAAAAGAAGGAAGTCGTTTTTTTTCTTTATTTTTACATTTTTAGTGCTTCCTAATTAATAATTTTCTTATGGCACCTTACTACCATACCAATATACGCGTAAAAAATCTAGATTGCATTGGAGCATGCGTTGGCCACTCAGTACTAAATTATGTACTTTATTTAAGCTCTGGCAACTTTGAACTTCCGTCTTCTTCCTCAATGTCACAAGTCAAAAGTCAAGTTGTCGGACGTCCATTTTGTAGCATGAAGTATTATTTATTTATTATTATTTTTTTTATATTATTAAATAATTATTTCTTTTTCTTAATTTTTATTTTTAGGAATTATAAATTTTTTTTGTTTCTTTTTAGATTTTAAAAATTATAAAATAAGATAGCCGCGTAACACATTCTTTTGCACCTTGTTTTAAACCATATAATTTTTTTTACAACTTTACATACTTTATTTGTATCATCGTTAGCAAACCCCTTCGGTTGTTTCATGTAGACTTCATGCTATAAATCCCCATTTAGATATGGGGTTTGTATGTCGAAAGGTTTTACTGTCAATATTACTTGACATGTGATTTATGTTTTACTAAATATATATAACAATACCTAGAATAAACTTCAATTATTGTTATATATATTTATTACCTATTGGTGTATGAATTTGTAATGGACCACAAAGATCTGTATGTATTAAATCCAACTTTTCGTATTTTTTTTAATTGATTCTTGAGGAAAAGGATCTCTGGTTTTATTAATTTTGTATACAAACTTCACAAATATCATCATGGTTGCACTTTATTATATTTATATCAGCTCTAATTCTTGTATTTTTTGACATCTGATAAATTACGATGGCCAAGTACTTTATTCCATTCGTGTATACATTTTGAATTGTAAGAAGTTAACTTCCGGAATTCAATTGTAAATAAAACAATACGTCTACTCGATATCAATGACAATTTTATAATGATCTTAGAATGACTTAACTTAGTTTTACAAAAATCTGACATATATTAAATGATACCAATAGCAAGAAAATTAACAGTATAGCCAACTTAGAAAAATTGATTTTAGTGTTACCAGTTTTAAGAAATTAAATTCCCTTACAACTCGGCCCATCTGACAATATTGGTCGACCTCGATCAAGGCCAAGTGCTGCCTTCATAACCTAGAACATGACGGTATTTCGCTTCTTTGCACTTATGAATGTGAAAAGCTTCTACAACACTATTGTAAGGTAGTTGGGTAATCTGACAGTTTTCTATATCTCTAATAACATATCGATCGTTAGGCAATATTTTATGTATAATATATGGCCCCTTAAATTTAGGGATTAATTTTTTATTTGTCCCAATTGAAACATCGACATTTTTAGTAACAGCATAATCACCTAGTTCAAATGTTTTAGCAGGGATATGATTACGCTCGAAGTATTGACTATTGTATTGTTGTGAATTCTCTATTGCTTTAACGGCGTTTGAGCGAACTAATTGTAAATCACGATTCTTTGTTGTTTTCTGTTTCATGAATTCGGTCTACCAATCGACAGAGAGTCCCCTTTGGTTCACTCCAAATAGTAAGGAAGCAGGTGTATTTCGAGTTGAAGAATGAATTGAGTTGTTGAGAGCAAATTCAACTTCATGCTGTTTAGCTGACCAATCAGAATGTTTTGTATATTCGCTTAACTTACTTAATATAGGGACAAGTGTTCTTTTAACTCTTTCCACTTGATCGTTGGCCTGAGGTGAACCAACTGCTTCTTTTACATGAATAATATTATTATTAGATAGAAATTCGCTGAAGTCGGAAGATGTAAAACAAGTTCCACGATTGGAAATAATTCGAACGGGCCGACTGTAATATTCAAAATATTTTTTAAGTGACATAATGATTTCTTTTGTATTCGTAGAGTTTGCAGGGTAGAGCTTAACGAATTTTGTGAAAGAATCGATAATGACCAATACATGTTTGCGTTTAGATTTTATACATGGTAGTGGTCCTAAGTGGTCAATATGTATTGTATGAAATGGTAATGGTTTTTTCGGTATATTATACAGATGTCGCTTACGTGATTTAAGTGGTGAGGAATACACAATACATTTGAGGCAGTTTTTAATATACTTTTCTATTTTTAGTTTCATATCAGGGAACCAATAACTCATTTTTATTTGATCATAACACTTGTTAACTCCCATATGGTCAATTTTTTCGTGAATACAACGGATGACGTTGTATTCTATTCTTTTGGGACATAAAAGTAAGGATTTCCCTGCATATCTTTCCATACACCAATCCATCTATTAATTCATAAAGTTTATGATTCCTTTGTTTTATTAAGTCACGTAATTTTAAAATATCTGGATCCCTATTTTGAGTAGCTACCAGTTTAAATTCAATGTCGGCTTCATTGATAACAAGAACGGCTTCACTCAGACTAATGCCGCGTTTTCAGTTGCGGCTTGTATCTTAAATCTTATGTCTTATAAGATGCAAGCCACACGATTTTAAGACGACCCATTTTCAATCGAGTCTTTTATAGACGCATAGACTTTCACTACGAAATGACTTTCTCCTTTTATCGACGAAAATTAAATTATTTTTTTATTAATTCTTTTATGATTTTAAGTTCGGGACGCCCTTTTTTTTCTTTTCACAAATTTTTGGTTGTTGAAAAAGATTTTCTCTCTAGCCGAGATGTACTTTTGAATAGATTTTTATTTTATAAATAATCCGAGATTAAACTTTTATTTTATTTCCAATTTCTGTGAAATACTATTTTCTTTCCTTTTAAATAAATCAAATTTAATTAATTTTTTCTTCACCACCAAATAACTGAAAATGCAAATGAAATGACTGCTTTGTCCAAGGATTTACAAGAATATAAATTTCAATATTTATATTTTTATCTGTCAAAATGTGTCTTGTGTCTTAAAAAGACACAGACCATCCTAGTCGCGACTTGTATCTTAGTCTTATAACTTTATGAGTTCTGATTGGTTGAAAATAGTTATAAGACTAAGATATAAGATACAAGCCGCAACTGAAAATGGGGCATAAGAGCATCCATATGATTCGTAGTACTTCCACCCCGATGCTGTATTGTGTAACTATAATTTTGTAGTTCAAGCGCCCATCTAGCAATACGGGGATTCAGAATTCTTTTATTTAAAGTGAGCGTTAGAGAATTACAATTTTGAATGATATATACCCGGAATCTCCGAAGGGCGTATATAATAGCAAGCGTTTCTAATTCAAAACTATGATAATTTGCTTCAGATGGAGTGGTTCGTTTAGAGAAATAGAATACTGGGTGGAATTTATTATCGATTTGGCGCTGAAGTAATACTATGCGAAATCCCTTAAAACTTGCGTCACAGTGTAGTTCAGTATCACTTTTTGGATTATAGATACATAGAATGGGCGATTCGATTAATTTTTTTTTCAATTCGGTAAATGCATTGACGCATTTTTCGTCAAAGTTAAAATTTGCATTGATTTTTAATAAATCGTATAGCGGTTTAGCAATATGTGAAAATTTTGGTACAAATTTTCTAAAATAAGAGCATAATCCGACAAATGAATGCAGCTGCTTAAGATTTTTTGGAACAGGGTATTTTAAAGTGGACTGCTTATGAATATCATTATGTTTAATGCCATTTTCACTAACACTATATCCCAAATAATTTATTTCAGTGTAACAAAATTTACATTTGTCAAATGTACACATAAGTACATTTCTGAGTACCTCCATATGCTCATCTAAACTGGAAGCAATCAATATATCGTCCATATAAACAATAATTAGACCCTGGTCAATAAATTTTTTTAAAACCCGTGATATGAATATTTGAAAACATGAAGGTGGGTTTTTGAGCCCAAACGTCATCATTGTATATTCAAATTGAATCTTTAGCCATCTCAACTTGATGAAATCCATTTTTTAAATCGAGTAGTGTGAAATATTTTTTACCGCCTAAGTATTCTGCCGTCCCAAGAAAGAAAGTCACATTTCCATTTTACTAGTTTTTAGATATATAGGTTTCACGTTTTTTTATCTTTCGCGCTTTCAAAATAAATTTTTATGAATAATTTCAAAAAGGAATTCAAATTATAATATTTTGTCAAATTTTATTGTGTTAACATATAAAAAAATTTTAAGGATTAAGTAGAGAAAATGGATATATGACTTTTTTGCTTGGTATACGCACCCAAAAGAGAACTTACGAAAACGAAAGTATACACAAATAAGTAAAAAATTTCCTTGCGTTTGTTTACAAAGAAAAAATGTCATAGAATCCATAAAATATTCAAAGATACTAAGGAAAAAAGTCTTATAAGCAAACAAATTTGGTCTATGTGACTTTTTATCATAGTAAAAGGCAGATAAGACTTTTATGTCTAGGAAACATTCTAGAAGTGGTAGATATGACCATTTTACTTCAAGTTTTTGAGTCATTTGCAGTTGGAAATGGGTCTTTTTTTAGCTTAGAACAAAAATCAGAAACTCATTCACGGTTATAAATCTGCCCTTATCTCAATATTTGAATTTTGGCGTTTGTGACTTTCTTTCTTAGGACGGCAGTATTCTAAACAATCTTCAATTAAGGGGAGAGGATAATTGTCTCTAATTGTAATTTTATTAAGGTCTCTATAGTCAATACACATACGTGTTTCACCATTTTTTTTTACAAGAACAATCGGAGAAGCATATGGCGAATCACTATTTCTAATTATATGTTTTTTTAACAGATCATTTACAATTTGTTGTACTTCAGATTTGTCTTTGTACGATAATCTGCGTGGATTACTTCGTACAGGAATATTTGTGGTTAACCTAATATCCATTTTTGTATGTTTTTCAATATTGTCTTCTTTAGGAACGTTAATATAATTATCAAAAATAATGTTACGTATAGGATTTTGTGTATCTTTGTCCGAAAGACAATTAATATTTAAATTATCTGTATCAATTTCAATTGCATATATGTCGGGAACCAAATTGGATTCACTGTCTATTGGGTACAATCCAGAAACAACTAATGGCTGAACATTCAATTGTTCAGGCTGGCAATAATTAGGACACTCTACCGAAGAGAAATCGGAAGAGAAAACACAATCAATACAATAGTAAATTTTCCCTGTAGGCAATGTGCGTAAACAGTTTCGATCAATTTTACAATTTTTTACTGGGATATGGAAACTGTCAGAATATAATAATACACAACAATCATGTTCTAAATTTAAAATATTATCATCAGCTTGAGTGATACAATTAAAAGATTGACATGTGTTTAAACTTGAATTTATTTTATTTTCATTTTTAGTGCCAGAACATATATTTCTATTTTTATTTTTTGTACTAGAACATAAATCCATATAAATAGTAATATTGAATAGTTGAACAAAATCTCTTCCAAAAAGAATTGGTTCTGGTAATATTTGAGGATCAACTATAAATAAGGGCACTATTTTAATTTTTTCTAATAATTTAATATAACAATTAACTTTACCGTAAATTTTTAATTTTTCGCCGGTCATACAGCGATATTTTGATATAACAGGAAAGTTATTGTTAAAGTTTAAAGGAATTACTTCTTTAGATATTAAATTAACTGGACTACCACTGTCAATCAAAGAATTAAAATTACAAAATTTAGTATCACTCAAACTGAAAATATTAAAGGCAAAACTTACCATTTGATATGTATGAATCTTTCGTCCTTCGGCTACGTTAACTTCTTCTTCATCTATTAGGTTGACACTTAATTTTACAGTCTTTTTGTTTGATGTTCTTTACTGTCACAGTTGAAACAGGAACCTACGGCGCGCCTTTCTTTTGAACATTGACTAGAATAATGTCCAAATTCGGAACAGTTGAAACATCTAATACTATTGTTGTTTTTAGTCTTGTTACTTTTATTTATTGTTGTGTCATAATTTCTTGAATCTATTGATTTTTTTTCATATTTAATCAGCAAATCTTTTAAATCATCCAACATGGTTGCTGTATACAGCATTAAGGTATACGCTGTGTGATCTCGCAATCCTTCTATAATGGCACTAATAATTTCCTGTACATCTTAATTACCTTGTGCAGCTATTTCCTGCATCGATAACATATACCTGATAATATTTTCATTACGTTGTCGATAACGTTGACGTAATTGTTGATAGACATCATAGTCGAAACAACACTCTTAAATTGTTTCAATAAACCAGCTTTTAAATCTTCATAATGTGTTGCAGTAGACATCCGTAAAAATATTGCAGCAGTACCACGTAACAGCTTGCGAATACACATATATTTAAAATGTTCACTAGCATTTTCAATAGCAATAGCAGATTCAAAGTATGTAATCGATTTTTCAACAGAATAAGCATTATCACCGGTAAATGGATGTATAAGATTTTCTACGTCGGATATGATCAGGTGTAGTATTTTTAGAAGGGTTACATCCTCCAAATTCTTTTTTCAATAGCAAACATTTTTTTTTAGTTCTAATTTGGCCAACAAAAGCACGTCAATATTATCCTCATCGTCATCATCATTATTATTACCGTCAATGCTTTCGTCTGCAACATTACTATTAGCAGTACCAGATTCTAAATTATCTTCTGTATTGGTGGTATTATTTTCTACTGCATTTTTGGTTGATTGTAGCTGACGCAATTGGCTATTGGTAGCTGAAGCCGAGAAATTTATACCAGCCGCTACCAACTCTGACATTATTTCAGCTCTTTTGGACATTTTTTCTTTTTTTATATTCAATATAAAAAATTGTTTTTTTTTTTTAAATAAAATGGTAAAAATGTATTTTACCAAAATTGTATTTTATATAATAATATAATGTTGTACTTTATCAAAAAAATATGTATTATATCCAAAATTATATTATAGATGCACGTGTTGCACCCCACATCTGATGTTGTGAGAGGTTAACTTCCGGAATTCAATTTTAAATAAAACAATACGTCTACTCGATATCAATGACAATTTTATAATGATCTTAGTATGACTTAACCTAGTTTTACAAAAATCTGACATATATTATATGAATCATATAAGCAAGAAAATTAACAGTATAACCAACTTAGAAAAATTGATTTTAGTGTTACCAGTTTTAAGAAATTAAATTCCATTACAGAATTTTCCATTTTGATTGCTTGACGTTTTGCCTTGTATATATTGTTATTTGCATTAACCACGATTATATTTTCGCCATCTTTATTTATATAACATTTTTCACCTTTAAAGGTTATGTTGAAGCCTTTGTTTGTAAATTTATTTACTGATAATAAATTACATGTAAGTTCAGGTATATATTGTACATCATTTAGTATTACTTTATTAAATTGTGTTTTAAATTGAATTATGCAAGTACCTTTTATGGTTAAATTTTTACCATCGGCTAATTTTACAGAATTTTTACCAGATTTATTTAATATTTTAAATAGTGATTTATCATTACACATATCTGATGATGCCCCAGAATCAACACACCATTCTGACATATTGTTGTGGTGGTTATGACCTTAGAGTAAATAAACAGGAGACATTTGGTTTTCTGTCATTCAAAAAAGATTCAAACCAATTACATAAACCCTCTAAAACCAGCATTATTTAATTTTACCATCAATAATTTATGATTAACCATATCAAACGCTTTAAGAACTCAAGAATTCGCTTTTTGATTGCTCTTTCAAATATTTTTGAAAACGTAGGTAAATATAGAATGTGGCCTATAATTATTCATATTTTTCGTATCACCCTCTTTTTAGTTTATTAGCTACTTCTTTTGGCTCAGAAATAATTCTGTTATCTGTATCTATTTCAATATCTACACTCATATTTTTACCCTTATTTAAGATTTGCTCGACAACATTTAATTCACTTTATTTTCGTTTTTGATTTTCCATGCTGCATATTTTCTGCAATCACTTTTCATATGGCCAACTTTTTTACAAAAAAAAAACATTTATATTTTTTTTATCAAAATTTTTAATTTATTTATTTATTTTAAAAACTTTTTCTGTATTTTCATTTACGTCAAAAATATCTTGGCGTCTTTTATATTCTTCTAATAGCTTATTTTTAACCATACTTTTTGTTAGGTCATGTTCAGTACGTGATTCAAGTGCTGTTATTAGTACACTGTAACTCTCAGATAAGCTTGACAAATATAGAGCGACTACCAGAGCATCAGCTAACTGTTATCTCAACGTAGCCAGCTCGTCCATACATTCATCCATTGCGTTTAGCTGTGACATCATATTACCTCCTTCTGGAAGAATTATTCTACATAATCTCCTTAGAAGCCTAACTTTATTTGACAACGTTGATTTTTGGTGGTACTCCTGTAATGACTCCCACATCGCTTTTGTAGTGACTTTATTCTTAACATGTATGATTTGGTTATCTTCAATGAGTAGACGTGTTTTACCATTCTTCTTATTCCAGTTTGCTAACTGTACGGCATCTACTGGTGCGTTTTCGTTAATTACTTGCCATAAATCTTCCTTAATTAACAATAACTCCGTTTTGTACTTGGTAGTTGTCGTCATTTAACTTTACGATTTGCAACCTCATGGTGTCCGGCATTTTCAATACAATATTCTTTAATCTGTACAAATTATTAGATACTTTAGCGTGATAATGATCCTGGGCCGATAACCTGTTGAATGTAGAGGAAAATTACCTGTACAAATTATTAGATAAACGTGGTATATAACCAGGATGCTTCAGGATTAATATTTTGATAGTCTTGCTGAGCTACAATTCAGTGAAAATTTTTATATTCTTCTAATTAAATGAAAGGTAAAAAACGACCATTGTATTTGGTGGTTTTATTAGAACAACAAAATTATGACATGAGAATATGACAAAAAGTGGTTGTCGATATAAAAATACAACATTAGTGTTGACAATATATAAACATGTTTGATGCCAAAATAAATTTTACTTATATTGCTATAATATTGTTAAGGAATGAGTTTGGAAACGGCCAACCTTACCTTCGATAGCACCAAATAAAATTTAATTGTTTAAATGCACTGTTAGAATTTTCAAACAAAAAGAAAATTATGGTAACAACAGTTGAACTTCGAAAAAATAAAAGCACAATAAATATTTTTTCTTTTAAAGTTATAATAGTTAATTTATTTAATATTATATTAATTTTAGTTTTTTATAAATGTTTGGCACCTTATTTATTATAATGATTAAGATATTTGTTTATTTAATTTTTTTTACAACATAATTTATTATTTTACAATATAATTTATTATTTAACTGGTGATTGGTCCAGCATAGTCAATCACAATGCGACGAAATGGCTTGGCATATTGTATGCGTTCATCGGGCAAGTTACCCATCAACTGTGTAGTGGTGGCTTTACGCTGTTTAAAGCAGATGACGCAATCGTGCACTACTTTTCGACAAATATTGCGACATCCAACTATCCAATATTGTTGGCGAAGAACAGCGAATAATCCAGCGACACCAATATGTAAATGAGCGACATGTGCATGCTGTACGATGAGCTTGGTAATTGCATGAGCTTTTGTCAATATAATTGGATGTTTTGCTGAATATGGAACAATGAAATTGACGTAGCAGTTGATTTTTGTCCAAAAACGCTATGAGTGACAGCAAACGAATATTGTTTGATAAACTTTGTTGTTTAGTTATTTGACTTAATTCAGTAACAAATTCTGATTGTTGTGCAAGCTGAAACCAAAAAAGTTTAGAATTATTAAGTTCAAATGTAGATAAAGCATAATTGTTTTCGCTAAGTTGATTATATTTTTGGGCGTTCCGACAAAAACGGTAGCAATATGCGATTATACGAACTAATGTTGTCCATGTTGATATCTTGTTTAATAGATATTGTAAAGTATGGTTTTCATAAACCAACGAATGATATGCTATTGCGCTGCTTTGCGTTCTTCTAATAATGTTTTATCAATAGACGATTCTGCACAGTCGGTTGGCCATTCCGAATGTGGCTTACGTAACCATGTGGGACCTTCCAACCATAGCGTGGCATGTACCAGGTTTGATGGCATCAATCCGCGTGATGCACAATCAGCTGGGTTTTGAGCAGATTTCACATGCGACCATTTTGAACGTGGTGCGACATTAAGTACCTCAGAAGTACGGTTTTCAATGAATAAGGACAGCGGTATGGCGGTGATGACAGCCAATGTAATACCAGTTGTGAATCTGTCCAAACAAAAAATATTATGTTTTGCATCTACAATGAAAGAAAGATTTTGTTAAAGTCTGGATAAAAGAACAGCTGCACATAGCTCAAGTCTGGGTAGACTTATTTGTTTTATCGGCGCGGCTTTGGTTTTAACGGTAACCAAAATAGTTTAAATGATATCCGAATCATTACGACTACGGCAATAAATTACGGCGGCGTATGCCTTTTCCGACGCGTCGCAAAACCCGTGTAGTTTGATTTCGGAACTGTGATACCAGATACGACGACTGATTTTCACATGTTTAAATTCGGAGACCTCGGTCCGTAATAACCGCGAACGATTGGCAAGATCTTCGGGAAGTACGTCATCCAAATTATGTTTTCGGCACCATAATTCTTGAAATTTGTTTTTATTAAAATGATTGCTGGAGCTATGAACCCTAACGGATCGAAAACTCGCGCAGCTTCTGATAACATGTTGCGTTTAGTGAATGGAACTGGTTCTGGTAATGTTATCGTGTATGAAAATGAGTCTTACTCTGGGCACCAGCGTAATCCTAATAATTTTATAGATGATGAATCTTGAAGTGCTACTAGTGATACTTCTCGCTGATCTTCTGGTATAGATAGTAATAACGTCATGCTATTTGTGCTCCATTTACGTAATTTAAATCCAGCAGATACTAATATCTGCGTTAGTTGTGTTTTTAATTTGATAAGTTCGTCCATACTATCTGCTCCTGATAAAATATCATCAACATGATATTGAATTACTTCTATATTCAATATCATGCTTGTGATCTTTGGATTCGTTGATTCGTAATCTTTAGCAAGCTGAATTAGGGTTCGAACAGATAGAAATGGTGCTGGTGTTGTACCATACGTGACAGTATTTAACCGATAATGTGAAAATGGTTTCGCGATATCTTCTCGCCAGACAATTCGCTGGTAATCGCGATGTTTTTCAGCAACCCAGATTTGGCGAAACATTTGCTGACGAAACCGAATGCTAACGGCAAATAGATCCGGTTGAATTGGTGCACCTATTTGTAGCGTTTCATTAAGCGATAAGTCATGGCCATGTTTTGATGAGCCGTCAAATACGACACGTAACTTTGTGGTACTACTATCGTCCTTAAACACAGCATGATGTGGGAGATAATAGCACTTATTTACTGAGACATGTATGTCATTTGCAGCAATTAGTGACATGTGATCTAGATTGATTTACTCAGCCATTAACTCTGAATAATTTTGTTTGAGTACACTATTTTGAGGGAACTTTCGCTCCATCGATTTTTGACGAGAAATCGCAGAGGCTAGAGTATGGCCGAAGTGGAATTCACCGTCGTTAAATGGAAGTTCAACTATGTATTTTCCATTCGCAGATCTAGAATGAGTGGTAACAAAATGATGTTCGGTTTGTTGTTCATTTCTAAAGTGATTTCTTCTAACTCCCAAAAACGTTTTAAGTCAAAATCTGTATTGACAGTTGTATGAAGTGAAGTTATGAAAGCACAACAATTGTTCGAAGAAATCGCCGTAGTTGTTGTCTCCCCAGCAATTACCCACCCAAATATTGTGAGAATTGCATTTGGTGTCCCGTTTGGCCCCCTTAAAGTTTGATTTTCGAAGATTGAAAATGTTTTGTCAGCCCCAATGATCATGTCAATTGGACCAGGTTCATTGAATTTTGGTTCTGAAAGTTTTATTAATGATGTGTTGGACAATTAGAATTGTTCCCTACGAAATTTGGCAATAAACCGGTCAAATACGTTATGATGTAAGTATTTACCTTAAGTGATTTATCGCTTGTCTGGACTGCGAAGTGAGTGACGCAGACCGCCGTGTGCGAACAGCACTATTGGATGCCAATCTTGCAACAGGAAGTTTTGCATGTGAGCGTTTGAGACTAAGCCTTTGTGGGCAAGCCTCAGTTATAAAAGAGCATTGTGAGCGTATCCAATAAAACTCTTATTGAATGGGTAGTTCCAAACCGATCTCCAGTATTTACGACCGCGGTGGGTAAATACATCTTTAATAATGTTGTAGATTTTGATTCAACCGCATGCGCGTTGATTACTGAATTTTCTGAAGAATTTAATGAAAGATTTGATTGAATCGGAATGGAGCTAGATGCGCCTTGATTCGATCCCGGTTTTCGTGTATGTTGTTGGCGAATCGATTGCGATATACTTGGAGATGTTTGTTATGTATTTGGCGAACGGGAATAATTTGTGCCAGTGTGTGTTAGCGTGTGATTCCGTCCATGGCATTGTTTACATGAGTGTTTGACGTACAAATGGTCCAACAATACCCAGCCCGCAGGCAGTTGAAACATTAAGAATTTGATTGCGTAAATATTCGATGTGAATTGTAAACATTGATAAAGCTCGTGAGCGGAATTACATTTAGGACATGACGATGTAGTTGTGTGGAAACTTTTATAATTAGATTTAGATATTTGGTGTGCAGTTTTACCATGACTGGGTGTTACTGGTTTACGATTTAGATCAGTGGAAACTCTAGGTGATATTATATCACATTGATTCTCGAGAAATTCTATAAATTTACTAAGTTTTGGAAATTGAACACCAGCTGTGCATTTGGCCCATGCATTGTGAATGTCAGAATCAGGTTTATTTAATAAAAGATATATGAGCCAAATATCACGTGTTTCAGCATCTGAGCCTAATGTTCTTAGGCCTCGAAGAACTTCATCAGCACTATCAACTAGCTTTTTCAAGTTGGTATAGCTAGATGAGTTGACAGTTGGTAAACTAATGAATTTCTTTATTAGTGCATCTACAATATGACCCTTTTTGTCATATCTTTTGACAAGCTTATCCCAAGCTTCGTCGTAATTATTGTCAGAGACAGAAATGTGCGTTAACAAATTTGCGGGTTCATTGTTTAAAAAAGTCTTTAAATAAAAGAACTTTTGACACGGCGTTAAGCTTGTATTGGTATGTACTGTACTTTAATATAGATCTCGAAATGTGTTCCATTCTGTGAAATCACATATATGACACATATGTTTCTTCAAGTAGCCGTGTTAATTGTTCAACTTTTTGGTATAATAAATCAGCTACATTATAATACGAATCTTCAAATTGAATTAAATCATCGTCTGTATGCTCAATTTGGTATGTTATAGCTTCGTAGACCACTTCATTATAACATGGTATTCATTCCATAATTGCTCTAATTTAGCACGTTTCAAAGTAACGCCAGCTAATGTTACGCTAGCTGGAAATGCAAGTGCATACGTATGTAGTCGCGTTAGTGCTCCCTTAACGCGACCTCTTTTATTATTTAGTGCTTCCATATTAGAATTCGATTTTTTTTCGGAAGCAATATAGATATTTTGTTTTATTGCACACCCGGTATTATTAATAACGACGAATATTAAAAAATATATAATTGATTATATAATATTCGATTACCACATAAAATGTTTAAATTAAATTGTTTTTGTGGCACTCTGTTTAATATTAAATTAAATTTTACCGAAATCAATACCGATTAATTAAATAAATTTAAATTTCATAAATATTATTAATTACGTTTTCATTAATATTTTTACCAACGTTAATTTTAAGATTTAATTAAAATATATATATAATACATATATATAAATTTGCGACAAAAAAAAAATTGATAATAAATTTGATCATTAAATTTATATGAGGTACCCATTATTTTCATTTTGTTGCACTATAAATTGTGGCATACAATTTTATTATATTTAATGAGTGCAATGAGAATTATTTTTGTACATCTGTTCTCTTGGTAGAAAATTAATATTATTTGTATTTGTATTGGTCGGCAATTTTATTCTATTTGTAATGAAATAAATCTTATAAAATATGAAATTTGTAATTTTTTGTAATAGATATAAAAAAGTCAATTTTGTTATAAGAATAATTTTCTTTTACAGAGTGTACCAAATGTTATGTATAATTTATTTATTTTGTTATTTATTGAAATAGAAATATTTAGTGTAATATATTTAAATATTATTTTATTTGATTTAAATATGTAATATGATTTTTTATAATTTTATATGATACAATTACCGATCCAACGATGAGAACCTTTTTGAGAAATTTTTTGATAACCAACAGCCACTTTTCACTATTAATGTTTTTTATTTTATTTAAAATGTTTTTCACTTTTCACGTTTCGCGGTTACCGAATCCGGTTTGGAATTAGGACCAAAATGTTAAGGAATGAGTTTGGAAACGGCCAACCTTACCTTCGATAGCACCAAATAAAATTTAATTGTTTAAGTGCACTGTAAGAATTTTCAAACAAAAAGAAAATTATGGTAACAACAGTTGAACTTCGAAAAAATAAAAGCACAATAAATATTTTTTCTTTTAACGATATAATAGTTAATTTATTTAATATTATATTAATTTTAGTTTTTTATAAATGTTTGGCACCTTATTTATTATAATGATTATGATATTTGTTTATTTAATTTTTTTTACAACATAATTTATTATTTTACAATATAATTTATTATTTTACAATATAGTTTATTATTTTACTTAATGTGTGTGGACTGTATTTTATATGAAATATTTTATATAGAAAAAAATGGTTGTGGTTTCCTTTTAATAGAATAATTTAAATGATAAAATGACTTTAATTGAATATTTTCCTTTTAATTTACTTGGTTTTTTAATAATTTTATATGAAAGGACTTTTATCAAATTTAATACAAATTGTTAACTATTTTTAATTATCACGGAATACCATAACCATTTTTACACAAATTTACTTAATAAATATTAAGATTTCTTTTACAATATTAATTAGTTTTATTTAATGTGTTTAATTATCACGTTAATTATTATTTTTATTGAATTTGATTAATAACTTTAATTAATGACACGTTTAATTTGATAATACAATATTACAAATTTTTTTGTTCGAATTTTAAATTATAATTCCGCTCGGTATAACGATTGATTTACAATTGAATAAAATTTATAATTTGTTTCTTATTCTTTATAAGTAGAGTATGATATGGAATTTTTGGCGGGTTTTTACTAATACAAAATAATGAAAAAAATACTAATTAAACACATTTTAACAATTAAATACAATAAGAATAATATGAATAATAACTTATTAAATCAGCAGATGTCAATAATTTTATATTACATTTTATTGTATCCAAAAAATGAAATTTACAAGAGAAAAATATTAATTAATTGGAAGTTACAGCGTGGTTCCTGTACAAATATCTAACATATGTGTTATAAAACAGTCGAGATAAACCATGAATGCTTTATAAAATTCTTTAAAAAACAAAGACCCCAAAAATGTATAATAATTTTCTAAGACACTGAAATTATATTCAAATACTTATACCTAACTCATGTGTTGTAAATAGGGTGTGTTATTTTTGTCATTCAATCGATGATGATGATTATGAATACCAAAATTGTAGAAAGACTGTACGACTTGAAAATGATACTAATGCTATCTCGCTATCTGTATAAAAAAATTATCGATTTTCTGTTAAAGCTAATTATCCTGCCAGTACGCACCTAAAACAAACCCGAATTTCCATACAAAATTTTACCAGCGACAAAAATTTTGCTTATAATTTTTTTTTTAGTATTCTCTTAGTATCCACTAAAAAAAATAGGTATTTTAGTAATTCATTTTCTGAGGTACAGGTGGCGTGTGTATAAAAAAATGTCAAATTTTGACCATATATTTTAACACATTGGGTGTCAGACGCCATATGTCTGACAATACTTTTACATTGGACACTGCTCTAAAAATTTCGCAAATATCTATTGGTTCCGTTTCAATATTTCATGTTTATGGGTAACCCAATATTAAAGTCGCTGTAAATCGATCAGTTTGCCTTAGAATACCACCATGTTACAGAAACATACGTAGGTACCGCTGTCTGACAAAATGTATTGAAAAATGCTGAAGCTTTTATAAAATGTGTCTGACACAGCAATTTCTATAAACCCTTCTGTCAGAAACATATGTCTGACAAAGACATTTACATATAAAGTTTTTGTCAGTCGGTTATGCTTGACATGATCAAGTTAAAAACAGGCTATTTTTACCTTGGCACCCAATGTGTTAACAGACAGGTTGGTAAAAAGTGGGTAAAAATTTATTTTACTTAGTCTTGTCAACAGATTTTACAGTTTTGATCAGTTGATATATTTTAATTTTGAAAATCAGCTGATTTTGAAATTACCGCCATTTATTTCCCAATCAGCTCAAAATTAAATTAAATTTTTTCCGATATTTTACTATCATTTTTACCAGCTGAGGTGCGTACTAGCAGGATACTTAGCTTAAGCATTAATTCTAATACAATAAGTAAAGTATAGCATATAATTTACAAAGTTATGATAAGCAATTTATAATAAAAGAATTATTAAACAGAAACCTGCTCTACCTGTCAAACTTAATCAAAAACTACTTTTTTTGCGAGTTCTCCTGAGAGAATCATAAGAGTTAGACGTGCGTTGATCTTTATCCGTAATATAATTAAATCCAAAAATAATAATTATAATTTATCAATTATTTATTAACAAAAAAGTGATAAAGATAATATATGACACAATGTGAGCATTATCAAATTAATGTAGATAAAAAGGAAACAAATCCTTTAATAATTAAATTTAAAAAACAAAATAACAATTATAAAATGGCACCCAAGCAAAAAAAAGGGTAGTGAAAAAACTAATGAGCTTTACATGGACAAATTTAAAAATCAATTTAAAGAAAATAAAGCCTTAAAAACAAATTAATAGTTTAAACGAAACCAATAAAAATTTACAACAAACAATATCAAATTTGTGTGAAAATAGTAATTTAAATTCAAACATAAACGAGTTAAAAAATATTTCTAAAAATGACAATTTTAATAATTCTAAAAATTTTAATAATAAAACAGATATGCAAACAAAAAGTACTGAAGATGTACAAAAAAAATCAAATTACAATAAAAATAATGAACAAGATAATATAATGGATTATAACGAAATTGAGTACCCTGACTGAGAAGATGATGCACATGTTAATTCCCAAATAATAGCGAGACAAAATGAAAATAAAAAAGAAATAGAAAATAAGAAAGAACAATTGCCACCCATTTACGTGTATTGCAATGAAATTAGAACTATTTTTGATAAAATTAAACATGCAAAAATTGAAACACCACAGTTTAAAATAAAGAAAATTAATAAAACAAAATATGCAATACTGACATTTGAAATTAATATATATAAAAAAATAAAAGAAATATTTGTTGAAAATCAATATGATTTTTTTACGTTTACACCGAAAAAATAAAAAAATAAAACACTAATTTTGAAAGGACTCGAGGCCAACGACAATCCAGATGACATATTAGCAGCATAAAAGAAGTTTGAAAACGAAAGCATAAAATTTATGGAGGTTAAACGACTAAAAACTAGACATTTAATCATTAATAAATATGAAACAGCATTATTTATGGTTCAAGTATCTAATAATTCAAATATAAATGAAATATTTAAAATAAGAGAATTTGAATACAGAATTATTAAATGGGAAAAATTAATCAAAAAGGATGAAATAATTCAATGTTTAAATTGTCAAAGGTATGGCCATACAGCCACTAATTGTAATCTAAAATATCGCTGTGTAAAATGTAGCGAATGGTAAGGCAGAATAACAAGGACAGACAGCGAACAAATGATGGTAATAATAATCCAGGACAATATGAAAGTAACCCATCAATAAAAGAGGTATTCGAATTAATTAAAAATATAAGTAATAAGGTGGATAAGATAGAAAAATCACACAATGAACAAAAAAATAGAATAGATTTATTATACACTACATTATATGATATTAATTATGATTAGTATAAAATGTATTAAATTAATAGCTATAAATATAAATCCA
Organism: Rhamphomyia laevipes; assembly: GCA_963920725.1. Lineage (NCBI taxonomy): Eukaryota > Metazoa > Arthropoda > Insecta > Diptera > Empididae > Rhamphomyia > Rhamphomyia laevipes. Next base: position 54,332,247 of record OY987255.1, on the reverse strand, counting down.
TTAGTTTCAATAAATAAACGTTTATATCTAAATAAATTCTTAAAAGATAATAGCCCAGACATCGTATTGCTAAACGAAACCAAATTAAATAAAAAATATAAAATAGAGTTTGATGGATATAATTTTATTCGTAATGATAGAACTTTTGAGCCAGTTAATGGAGGGGGAACAGGAATCTTAATTAAAAGTAATATGAAATTTGTCGAAATAAGAAAATCAACAATATTAAATAACAAATGTATCGAAACAACAATTATCCAAATAAAAACGGAAAATAATCAAAAAATTCACATAATATCTATATACGCCTCACAAAATAATAGCGACAAATTTAAAGAAGAATATGAAAACATATTTAGACTTCTACAATTAAATAAAGAAGGAAATTTTTATGTTATCGCAGGGGACTTAAATGCCAAGCATAGAAGATGGGACAACGAAATAAATAATTCGAGGAGAACTTTTATTAATGAATGGTTAAATAATTATGAAATAGAATACAGAGCAGAACTCTATTCTACAAATTCACCAACATATCCCCGGTCAGGATCATATTTAGATATTGCCATATTAGATAATAGATTAAAACTAGAATTAGATATACGATCTAATAAACTAAACACAATTACTTTTGACAGCGACCATAAAGCTGTGTATCTACAAATAGAAAGTTATGAGAATCAATTCTTCAATCTTGAAACAAATCATTCTGAAAATAAACTAAACTTTAATAATATAGATTGGGACAAATTCTTAAAAACTCTAACTCTAAAGTATAACTCACAAAAACATGGCAATAGATATTTGGTCCCAAATGACAGAAATTTAAATAATAACGAAATTGGTAAATATATTGAAACATTAAATGATATAATACTAACCACAATAAAAACAACAATTCCAAAAAATAAAACGAAAAACAACCTTAATAAATACAACTCCACCATTATTAATAAATTATTTAAACAAAAAGCTACTTTAATAATAAGTTTAAATCACCTAAGAAAAAAAAATCTAAATAATAGGTACGAAATACAAATTGGTAGACTGAAATCCTTAATTAAAAATACGAAAGAGCTAATAGATGACAACATTAAAATAATATGTAATTCACACTGGAAAAACCAAATAGATAAAATACAATCAAATGACCAAAATATGTTTAGAAATATAAATAAATTATTTAGAAAAAAAGAGGAACTTAAAATAAATAACAATTACATAATAACAAATATTAAAGATAAATTAACAGCTCTAGGAAAACATTATGAAAAAATACACAGTTTAAATTATGAAAATACAGATATCATAACAAGAACAAAAGTACAAGAAACGAATTATATAATTGAAAATGAAATACAAAATAAAATAAACAACGATATAAAAATTACTAATTTTAATCAAAATAATAAATCAAATGGTAACAAATTAGATAAAAATACGTTTATATCATCAATAGAGTTACAAAATATTTTTAAAAACACCAACTCCAAAACATCATCAGGTATCGATGAAATTCTTAACTTGATATTGAAAGAAATGCCAAAATATATAGTAGAAAGTTATTGTTCAATATTGAATAATATAATTAATAACTATTATTTCCCTGACGTATGGAAAATATCTAAAATAGTACCTATTAATAAACCAAATAAAGATAAATCGCAAGCTACAGACCTATTAATCTGTTGTTAAACATAAGCAAGATATTTGAAAAAGCTCTACTACTAAAAATTAATAGTGAAATTGAAAATAAGAAAATGTTAAATAATACACAATTTGGTTTCCGTAAAAATCATGGAACTATACATGCTATACATAAAATGACATCGGATATTAGTTGGAATTTAAATGACAAAAACTGCATTGGAGCTTGTATGATTGATTTATCTACAGCATTCGACACCCTATGGCTAGAAGGTTTAATTTATAAACTAGTTCACAAAAATTTTAACCGAAATTTAGTATATTTAATAAGAAACATGATATTAAATAAAACATTTATTGTCACTCACGGAAAAGAGCAAACGGAAATATCATTTCCAGTAAGAAACGGGTTATAGCAAGGTACTATTTTAGCACCAACCCTCTTCAATATATTTATAAGTGATATATATGAAGATGAAGCATTCAATGAAGCAACAAATAATGGTATAAGTTATGCAGACGATCTCACTATTTATACGAGTAATAAATATGTTACGACCACACAAAGCAAACTCCAAAACCTATACGATATTGTTGCTAAATACCTGTACAAATGGAAATTTAAAATTAATTATGATAAATGTGAAACTATATTATTTAGAACAGGGTTAGAACAAGCCAATTATAATATGAAAAAAAATTGGAAGAAATTTAAAATAAAAACACGAAATGGTATGACAATTAAAAACAGTAATTACGTAAAATATTTGGGAGTTTATATAAATCAAAAATTAAATAACACATATCATGTGGAACATCAAATAAAAAAGGCTAAAATATGCAAAAATCTGTTCTATAATAAACATCTAGACCCCAAAATTAAACTAATTGCATAAGACCAATTATCACATATGACCCCAAAATTAAACTAATTGCATAAGACCAATTATCACATATGGCTGCCAAATATGGTTTAATATAAGCGCGTCCATGATGGAAAAAATTAGAAAATTAGAAAGACAATGTCTAAGAGCAGTTACAGGGAAGTTCAGAACCCCACAAAGTTCGTACAAAAAATATTATAAAAATAAAGAATTATATAAAAATATGAAAATAGGAAGAATAGATAACTTCATAATCAAGCTTATTAGAAATTTTTACATAAAAACAAAAACAACAAACAACAGTAACATATATCATGTTTATTATCACAATAATGATTATTTAAAAAAAAAATTAGAAACAGGATTCACCCCGCCCGAAAATTTTATATATCTAGATCATAGAAACCATATACAAAATGAAAATGCTTTACCACTAATTTACCATAGGAATAGAAAAGCCACAAATGAAAAAATACTATATAATCCATCAGAAATAGAAAATAATATGTACAGGTTTGACCAATTCGTACCAGAATACGATATTAAATTACGTCGGCAATACGAAGAGATATGTTGATGGTTAAAATAAAAAAAAGGAAGAATTATTGAATATTCATCAAGCTCTGTTTTTTTTTTTTTTTTTATATAGGTTAAGATCTAGGCTAAGTTTTATACATCATAAAAAAAAACTTAATTGTAGTTTTTTAACAAATTTTCTACAAAAATAATAAAAATGAATGTATAACAGAAATTTAAATATAGTTAGACAGAAAAAACAACGATACATACTAAGTAAGAAAAATAGTTAGTTATAGACTTCCTTTGACGGAGCGATAAATATTAAGTTGACAAACATGTAATATACTAGCTTTAAGTACAAATTTATAAATGAGATTACAAATATAACTGAATAAAGCACCAAAAAAAAAAACTTTTTTTGCTTGGTAGAACATGCGGAGAGAGAACAGAAACTTGAGAGCACAGAAACTTGAAACTTGGTTAAATTTCTTGGTGTAATTTTTGATAAAAAAACTCCTATGGAAACAACATTTGAACGAACGTGTTTCCAAAACCTTTAGAATCTTTTGGACAACATATAGAAGCGCGATAGGTAAAACATTTGGTCTGAATCCAAAGATAATCCACTGGATTTACACGTGTGTAATGAGACCAATAGTTACATATGGAGCACTAGTCTGGTGGAAATCAATGAAAACGGTAACAAGATTTATGTAAAGGTACAACATTAGTGTTGTATGGGCCACAGGTGTACTAAGAAGTACATCAACAAATGCCTTTGAAGCAATTCTATATATACAACCGATTGATATACATGTGAAAAAATTAGAGGCTAATACCGCCTTACGGCTAAGTCTTAACAGACTCGAATCCTAACGTCTCACTCTGTGACATTCTCGAGGTAATCTGGTCGGCAGGTTGTCAGCTTGACTCACAATGTGACAGACAAACATCGGAACTTATTTTCGGGAATAAATATAAAATAAGAATACCGTCGTGAAGAGAATGGGAACATGGTAATACAATCCCAAGGAACGGAACTACAATTTTCGTAGATGGATCTAAAATGATAACAGGCTGTGGTGCGGGTATCTACTCGGCAGACTTAGACTTTAATCTAAGTCTAAACCTTGAAGAACATACCTCGATTTTTCAAGCAGAATTATCTGCAATCAATAAAGCAGTAGAAATTCTAAACGATAAAAACCTTATTGAACACACAGTTGTCATCTGCTCAGACAGTCAAGCTGCGCTAATGGCTCTGGAGGAAAATTCTACCGACTAAAGCTAGTTAAGATTTGTAAAACAAACCTAAATATACTAGGAAGCCGTAGCATAGTAAAACTCCTCTAGTCACCCGGTCATAGATCAATCGAAGGTAACGAAAGGGCGGATGAACTGGCACATCGAGGAGCCAGTTCAAATTCCACTGCCATAGATACTATAACATTTAGCTACCCCGTAAAACTCGCAAAATATTTAATTGCGACCTGGGCACGAGAAACACGTAGATGGCAGAACTAAATATAGGGTGTACACACACCAAACTATTCTGGGGAACGAATAAAATCCTTTCCATGGCCAAATAATCGATTAGACTCTTCACGGGCATTGTAACAGGACATATTCTGTTGAGAAAACATGCCTCTTGGTTGGGCCTGCCGGCAGAATCCTGCTGCATATGGTGTGGTGAGGTTGATGAAACTGTAGAGCACCTCCTATGCCGATGCCCTGCGGTACATAATAAACGGCTAAAACATCTAGATCATCTTTTCTTGACAGATTTGATGGAAGCAGGTACCTTTAAGCCGGCTTCAACTAACTCATTCGTAAGAGCTGTCGGATTGGTCGACGTGCTAGAAACCTAAAAAGTGTAATGAGTTAAATCACTTTGAGTCGATGTGTAATAATAGTCAACAAAAAAGTAAGATAAACAATGAACGTTTATCTAAACCGGGTAATACACTGCATTAGAAGAAGATGAGACTAATTCACGTCAACAACTTCATGTCAATTGTAGAAATACACTAAGGAGTATTAAATAGCCAGAAAATTTTATAATCGCTGAACAAAAATATAATATAAAATTAGACACTGGTGCACAATGTAAAGTTTTTTTCAAAAACATAGTTGCTTGTGTAAACAATAAAGTATTAACAAGCAAAATAAAAACGTTAGCATCCTTCAGCGAACATCAAATAAAAGTATTAAGTGAAACAATAAGTCCTTGCAAAATAGCCAATCAAAAATGTCAAGTAGACTTCAAAGTGGTATCTGAAAAAATTAAACCAGTTCTTGGTGCTAATGCCTGGGATGTATTGCGTCTTGTTAAAAGAGTTAATAATAACAAATTTGATGCTAACATTTTAAATGGTCTTGGTTATTTAAAAGATTTTGTTTATAATGTAGATTTGATTCCAAATCAACAATTTGAAATTTGTCCAGCTAGAAGAATACCATTTAAAGCTATGAATGAAGTAAAATCTGAATTGGACAATATGGTTAAATTATGTGACATAGAACCAGTAACAGAACCAACACCAGCAGTGTCATCAATGGTTGTGGTATGAAAGAAAAAGTAAATTAGAATTTGTCTACCTCCAACAAATGTTAATACAAACATACTTCGTAGGCATTATCCTATGCAAATAATTGAAGCAGAATCAGCTTATCTTAAACGATCTAAGTACTTCACATTACTAGATTGTAATCGAGGTTTTCCGCAAATTCGAGTAAGTGATATAACAAAAAAGATTTTAACATTTCCAACACCATGGGGTCCATAAAGTTCAAAAAGGTTACCTTTTGGTATATCTTTAGCCTTCTGCAATAAATTCGCTATTCACTAATGATGTATCTAAAGTAGAAATATGAATTGACGATATGTTAATAAATGGACGAACAATCAATGAATTAAGTGAAAATTTAAAAATAAATTGTTTAAAACTTAACAAAGCTAAGTGTCATTTTGAACAAACAAAAATCAAATTTTTGGAGCGCATAATCAGCCATCATGGTATGACAGCTGATCCAGAAAAAACCGATGAAACTAACCATCTGAAAGCACCTAAAAATAGAAAAGAGCTACAGAGGGTGTTATGAAAATTTACATATAGGTTCTAGTGTAGTTACTGGTGTTTTAGCAAACCATGTAGAAAGAGTTCCTATTAAACCAGCTCCATTATGGAGAGCAAGTCCACGTCTTTGGTTTTCCCATTTGGAAGCACAGTTTGCTACAAGTGGTATTGTCACTGATGATACAAAGTATTACTATGTTGTATCCGCATTAGATGAACATATGCTCAAATTAGTGAGTGATATTGTTGAATGTCCACCAGGTGGTAACAAATATATAACCATACGAGATACGTTAATTAGAAGTTTATTGAGTCGGAAGCTCAACGGCTGCAAAATTTATTAAAAGGCATGCATCTTGGTGAACAAAAAGCAAGCCAATTGCTAAGGCATATGCGTTCGAGCAACGATTTCGAATTATAGGACTCCGTTTTAAAAAATCTTTGGTTACAAAAATTGGATGTAATTTTTGGTTCAAGTTCTACTTGCTGCTAGTCCTGGTGATCTTGATGAATTGGCTGCATTAGCTGAGAAAACATTAGAGACATTTAATACTAATAATTTATGGATGGTTGCTACAAAAAACAGAGAAAAGTAATGATATTAAACAGTCCACATCCGACTTCAATGATAAACTTGATTAAATACTAAAACGAATCAAGTCTTAAGAAAAAGATAATAAAAATCGCAGTCGTAATATGAATCGTCTAAATTCACAAAATAGATCTGATTCTATTAATAAATCCAAAGAAAAATATGGTAATAAAATCAAATATTTCAAATATTGCTGGTATTACTATCGATTCGGCGACAACGCAACAAAAAACTAGAAAAAAACTAGCATGTGATAATTTATCTACAAATAGTCGCTTATTTTTATACGATCCTTCCACTACATATAAATTTTTGATAGATTACGGTGCTAATCAGATTTCATACACTCCAAAAAAAAATTAACTAATAATATCTAATACACGTTTATTTTTTTATTTTTTTTTAAATTTGCACCTCTTCAATTTAACATGAAAATATTTCGTTAATGTTTACTTCCTTGACTTATATCGCTGTGTCGTCTGCAAAAGTACCAGTACATATGTTTTCTGATTCCGGAATGTCGCTAGTGAAAACCACGTATAGCATAGGTCCCAGAATGCTTCCTTGTGGTACCCCTGCTTGTACTTCCCTTAATGCAGAATATTCATCCTCCTGTTTTATTCTAAATAATTTGTCTCTAAAGTATGATGTTAGTAGTTCTACAAATTATATTGGGAACGTTTTTTCAGCTTGTATATTGGACCTTCGTGCCAAACCTTATCGAAGGCTTGAGCCACGTCCAAGAATAATGTCGAGCATATTTGTTTTTCCTCTAATACAATGAACTTGATCCAGCGTGGAATGATTTCGTCTTAAACCAAATTGATGTGCTGGAATTAATTTCATTCTCTTTATAGTTGGCATCAGTCTTTTCGAATATTTTTGAAATTGTCGGCAGTAGTAATATAGGCCTGTGCGATGTGACATCAGTAAGAGGTTTTCCAGGATTTTGTAACGTGCTTACTTCAGCCACTTTCAATGCACTAGGTACATGCCTTAATTTAAATGCCTCATTGATTAAATATGTTAGCAAGGTCAATGACTTTTTGGAGAGCTACTTCAATACTTCTGCTGTAAAAAGATCAAAACTTGGACTTTTAATCATTATTTCTTTTCTTATTATATTCGCAACTTGCTTAATAGTGACTCTATCTATATCGGCTTCTTTTCTATTTCGGATTTTCTATTTCTTCCATTGTAGCATTAGAGTAGATCTTATTTGGTTTAAATATTTTTGCTAGATGTTCAGCAAAAATTTCAGCTTTTTGTTTATTGTTTCTCGCCCATGATCCATCTTCTTTACGTAAAGGTGGTAAAGCTACAAGCTTCCGTGTAGCTTTCCATAACGAGTAGTCCGTATCTTCTTCTGCTGCTCTCTGAGTTTAATCGTTTCTCTATTTAGTAACGTTTTATCATATGGGTCTCTTGACTGTTGCCATCTTCTTCTTGCTCTTCGTTTTTGGTGTACTATTTCCATTATTTTCCTTGCATAACAGTTTGCATCTGATCTATATGTATATTCTTTAGTATTATTCAAAGCTGCTTCCTGTATAACTTTAATAAAAATTTCAACTTTTGTTTTCAGTTGTTGTTTTATTCTTAGCTGCACATTTAAATTTATTTTATTTTCCAATTTCAAGCTAATTCTATCCGTTGTTTTATTAACTAAAGTTGGCTTACATTCCTGTTTAACAGTTTTTTCACTTAGCGTTAATATTACTGCTGAATGGTATGGTTCCAGATCAAGATTTTATTCAACTTTTATAAAATTCGCTGACACTTTCTTTGTTAGTCGAGAAGATCAGGGATTTTGTTTACGTCTGTAGGCCAATTTTTTGGTTACCCGTTGAGTGAAAATTACATCCAATCTCTTTAGCTGCCATATTTAGCTCTTTTTGTTTTGTTGAAACTCCTTGAGCCCCAATCTGTATGTTTAGCATTAAAATCTCCTCCAACGATGAATCTGTCTCCACGATGATGAAGTTTAGTTTTGTAATCCGTTTTTTTTAAGTTGTAGTTAGGTTTAGGTGGACAGTGTAATGCTCCCATCATCAGTTTTTGTTTGATACACATAATACAAGTCGCAGTAAGTTGCATTTCCTCCGTATGCAGTTTTCCTTCTTTGTAGTGCTTAAAGTTTTCTTTAATAATAATCGCACTTCCTCCTTTTGCTTGGTTGTCAGGATGGTCCGTCTGGTAGATATTGTACCCTCTTATTTGTATACTTGTTTGATTAGTTAGGTACGTTTCTGTGAGAAAACACACATCTATGTTTTGATTATTTAAAAAAATTCTAAGATTACTTTGATCCATTATTTTTGTCTTTGAGCTACTGCTCTCGTAGGTTTACCTTCCAGTTTAGTTAGCCTTAGTGATATGTCGTCCATTTTACGGAGTTTCATTTGCATCATGTTCTGTTGATTATTGTCTTTAGTCGCCGGATTTGTTTTCAATGTCTGCGTATATGATAGTTTATTAGTATTTTTGCTGGACGGTGACATAATTGGTTCAGTATTTTTAACAAAATCAAGTGTCCTTTGATTTTGTTAAATTGAACCTTCTACTCTGTAGCTCCTTCGAAACTATTCAGCCTCTGTAGTTAAAAGTGTGAGCCTCACCACAGTTCATACTTAGCTGGTATGTTTTTTGATTTTCCAGCACATTTAACACAATTAGGTTCTCTCTGGCAGTATTTTTGCGTATTTCTATGACGTTGACATCTTTTACACTGTGGAATTAAGTTGTTGCTTCGGATCGCGTCTATTCTGATTTTCATATGTTGAATATATTGTATTTCAAAAATTCGTTTTATATTTTCATCATTTTGAAATGTAAGGTGGTAGATTGGTAGCAATTTTTTTGCCTCTTTCCTAACTTTCTTTATTTTGTTCGCTACTTCAAGAATCTTAAATCCTGGTAGATTGGTAGCAATTTTTTTTCCGTCTTTCCTAACTTTCTTTATTTTGTTCGCTACTTCAAGAATCTTAAATCCTCTTTAATTCGTTTTTATGTCCTCCGTATTGCAAGAGTGGTGCAGATTCCTATGTAGCCATGACTCTTATAGGTCTTGTTTGCTTATTCTCATACGTGTGCCATTCTAGTTTATTGTCGTTCATAAAATTTGTCAGTTCTCCATATTTTAGTTCTGGTGTCTTCATTAATTTTTAGTTATTTGTTGTTCATTATGTTCACTTTGAAGCTAAGATCTTCAAAGATTTTTGTAAGGTTGTAAGGCCTGTTTTATTTTACTGTAATTTTCTGTGTTGCTTAATATTACAGGTGGTGGCTTATATTTCTTCGCAATTTCTTCAGATTTTTGGCCTCTAGTAATAGTCCAGGTTTGTTTTTGTTAGAATGTGATTTGCCAAGTTTATGTGATTTCTAGTTTTGTTCCATTTCTACCTCCGATGACTATATAACCTTTCGCTTCTTGCTTGGCCTTACTGTTTTTTAAAATCCAGTCACTATCTATATATTTTCATCGTCTGCATAGTAATCTTGATTTACTGTATGTAAAGTGTTTTTTTTTGTTTTTTCTGCAATGCAAGTTTTAGTTCTGAGTTTTCATTTTTAAGTGTTTTAACTTCTTTTTCTAGTTGAGTGGTAAGTAGCTCTAGTTTGTAAAGTCTGTTTTGTAGTTCTAAATTTAAATTTATATTTTCCAGTTCATTGTGTCCTGCTATATATTGTTGATCTTTGTAACATGCTTCTCTTGAATCTACTTCCATATTTGATGTTCCCGCTTTCAATGTTTCTGATGTTCCGATGTTTCCTTTTGTTTCTTTTGTTGGTGATCTTGGTACATTTTTACTAATACCGAAAGAGTTCTGCAGCAATAATTGCTCCTCCCTAGAATCCATAAGACTGACCTCCAAAGAGAGTAGATTTTCCAGTTTACCTGGTCTGCCACCTGGGGTAATAGTTTCCTTTGTTTTGCTCATTGCTCATAACTATTCTGATGTTTTGTTTTCAAAGAGTAAGGTTAGTAAATCTGATGTTTTGTTTTTCAGGAGTAAGGTTAGTAAATCCTTCCACCAAGCCCCTACCAGGTGGGCCAGATCATTTAACAACGGAGTTTTTATTTATATTAAACAAGAAAATGCTTAGACTTAGATGGACTAAAAAACAAAATTTTTATAAACGATTTGCATTGTTTTTTTAGATAAATTATTTTACTCTACACAAAACTATGGTAACATATTATTTAGGAATAACATAACATCCTTTGACTATATATATATGGACTGCAAGTGGCCAACTTCACTCACGAGTCAACATAAGTGGCGCCAGCAGAAAAAAAGTATATTGTCAACAAATAATTTTTTTAATTTTACTGCTTTTAATTATTACTTCATTATAATAGAAAAATAGAAGTAAAAAATATAAAAAATGATGAAGGTTTCAGTTTTAAAAAACAAGATAATTAATATTTGATATTTTTATTATAATAAATAAATTACATATTTTTGTGTAAGCTAATATAAAATTGAACCCCCTCTGGCTGCTACAAGTGCCACACACCTGGCAGGCATTGATTGAACTAGTACCAATAAATAATCTGCGTCCAAATCCTCCCATACCTGTTCAATTATTCTCCGAAGTTCCTCATTTATGTTCGGCTGCATTCTACGGACAATTTACATCAATGCACTCCAAATATTTTTTATTGGGTTGAGATCGGGACTTTGTGCAGGTCATTCTAGTACATCAGTTCTGTTCTCAAAAAAGTATGTTGAAATGATTAGATTTCTAGGACGAAATAAGTTTTTTTACACATAATATATGTTCCTTTAAAAAATGCAATAATATTCACCAATCGTGCCGTATGGAATGGAGCATTATCTTGCTGGAAAGTAAATTGTTCATTATCAGCAAACATATCCTGAATTGAAGGAGTCAAATGTTCCTCAACGACGGTTTTGTATTGCTGGCTATTCATTGTGATGTTAACAAAGGTTAGTCTTCCAAACCGCCGACTGCTGAAACAACCCCAAACCATAGCACCGGCTTCTTTCGGCATGTTCAACTGTTGGCACGAAGTCTTCATTATTTCTCCAACTATTCTTCTTTCTTACGTAGAGCCGCCAATCGGAACCGTGCAAGTTAAATTTGCACTCGTCGGAGGAGATAATTCTACTCCAATCATCTTGACTCCAATTAACGTGCAATTTTGTCCACCTGATTTGAGAAATTCTGTTTCTTGGAGTGATGTTAAGTTTTACGATGGAGAGCCGCCTATGAAGACCTAACTCTTGCACCCGTCGGCATGTTGTTTTCACAGACATTTTACAGACAGTACATGTTCTTTGATATTTTTGGACCAACGTAGTAGAATGAGAACACCCTATTCTACGAGCTATCTTCGCGAAACTTATACTTTCTTCAAACAATGCTTTCACAACCAAAATTCCGATATTACCTGGTTCAGGTAAAAAACGACACTTGTTCAAAGAATTTAATAAAATTTTCAAATGCCCTTTTTTCCCGCTGGTGTATATAGTCAAAGGTTTCGAACCGTGACTATCTTTAATTAAACTTTTGTTTTCTATATTGATATAGAAAATACAACTTTTCATATTAGTAAAGAAAAATTCAACAAAAGATGAAAAGTGGTTGAATAATCTTGGATTGTAAAAATACATATGATATTATTTGTTTACAATCCAAGATTATTCAACCACTTTTCATCTTTTGTTGAATTTTTCTTTACTAATATGAAAAGTTGTATTTTCTATATCAATATAGAAAACAAAAGTTTAATTAAAGATAGTCACGGTTCGAAATTACGTATACTTTTAATATATCGAATACATTACGTTTTTTGTTTTATTTTAATCAAGTTAATAATAGCAATAAGTGTTGCAAAAAGTGTTCACTGTTTGATAATTACATATTTTTTCATATGTTATATATTTAAATAATTACGAATAAACTTACGCCTGGATACTTTTTTATTTGCTTGTTTACAAAAATGGCGAGCGCAACGTCTTCAATAATCATGTGCTTTTTAAATATTTTTTTTAACAAACTTGCGCCTAATACTTACTTATTTTTTGTTTACAAAGGCGGAAACAAACAACTGAGTATTAAACACAAAACAAAACTAAAAAATAAAACAGCCACAAGGGTGCCAACCTGTTAATCGTGAATCCAACTTCACAATTAACAGGTCTATGCATCTTACTCTACAAAGTACATCCAGACATTTCACATATAAAACAAAAATATTCATACACATTTTAACACTAGCGGAGGACTACAGCCATTCTACAGATCTGTAAACCCAACAGACACAATTCCTGCCCCTGGCCACGCATTCACCAATCAGCGTACAATTTTTTATCACTGTCTCTCATTTCGGTAGAAAATTGATCAAGAAGTCGGGAAAACCCAATGGTTTTAGTTTAAAACATGTTACACTTTGAGGTTACAGATCAAAAGCTTTACTTAAATTGTTGTAAATTACGTCCGAAAATTACGTTTTCAGTAAATATTCCATAAAAAATTACATTAATAATAAAAGAAGAGAAGACCTTCAAAGGCAAAGAGAGATGGACTATAGATACTTTAAGACGTTTCCCTAACAATTTAATAACAATTATTCCTGATAGATGTAGGTCAAATAATTAACGGGATAATTTATCATTCTATTACCAAAATGTTAGAGATTTACGCACTAAAACTGCTAAAGTATTCGTTAACTCAAGTTATTAGACTTCGACATTTTTTGCTCTAACAGAAACTTGGTTGCATTCTGGAATAAATTCGTTAGAAAGAAGGACTTTTCTGTATTTAGAAAAGACAGGTACAATAATAATAATAATTTAGTTAACTCTAATGAGATTATGCAACAATCTCAAGATCTGAAAATTTAATTTTAAAACTATTTTTGACAGCAATCATTACACCTCCACGTAATGATTGCTGTCAAAAATAGTTTTAAAATTCAATTTTCTGATCTTGAGATTGTTGCAGTTAAAATAGAACTCACTCTCAAATTTATTTTTGTTATCTGCTGTTATATTCCTCCTAATTCGACATTAGAAATATATTCTAACGTTTGCCAAGCTATTGACTATATTTCATCCATCAGATGAAATTTTTGTTTGTGAGATTTCAACTTACTACATTTAACTTGGTCACCCTACGACTGTTTTCTTACTCCGGGCAACATTGTGAATTCTTTTGAGGAGCACACGTTGGTTGATGGTCTTACTTCAAATTATTTTCAGAAGGTTTCAAATATAAAAAAATATTGTGGTGTGCAGATGGACACATTGATACTAGTGATTGTATTAATGGGATCGACTTACAAAATATAACTCCATTGGTCAATATAGACAAGTTTCACCCTCCTATTAGTTTCACATACTGTTATAATAGTCTTACTGATTGTTCACCAAATATATGTTACCGATATAACTTTGCTAAGGGGAAATAGTTTTTTGGAATCAATTGACTTTGATACATTGTTTTTAAATCGTGATATGGTCGATGCAGTAAATATATTTTATGACATCGTATTACATGGATTTAGCATATATATACGAACAATTTGTGAGAGACTTGGGTGCAAGCCTGATTAGGTATAATCGCGACTAAAAAAACCCAGAAACAAAAATATAGGGTATGGAAGAAATATTTACAATTCAAAAATTCTGAAGCGTATAATCAATTTACAGAATTAAAAGAAGCATTTAAAATTTTGCTGGATGGAAATTATAATGATTATCTCATTGATATAGCTTCTCAAAATAAAACCAATCCTTAATCTTTTTGGAAATTTGTTAAATCTAAAAGTAAGTCAGATCAATATCCTAAATTTATTACTTATAAAATCCGATGCTGATTGCAAAATATTTTAAAGATTACTTCTACAGCTCATACTCAGACCCGAATTTTGCGATTGATGACACAAATTTTCAATACATCCATAGATATCCTGAGATTACTTTACCATCAATCAATTTATCAGTTCCATAGGTAAGGCAGTACATAAAATAAAATACATAGAATTGAATAATGATACTTCACCTGGTCCAGATAATATACCAGAAATTATCCTGAAAAACTGTGCAAATTCTCTATCAATGCCATTAATAATTTTATTCACCAAATCTTTAAATAGTAGACACTTTCCAGATTTTTGGAAAACATGATTTATTAGACATGTTTACAAAAAAGATTCAAAAAATTATGTTTATAACTACAACTCAAAATATTTTAATATAATGATAATTTTAAGTTTTGTAAACTTAATTTTTGTTAATTGTTTGTTAATTTTTGTTGAAAATTGTTGTATGTAAACTGTATTAAGAGGGGGATAGTGTCAGAGAAATCTCCGAATCGTGACCTCATTTTTAAAAAGCTTTTTAGATGAAGAGAGCTTTAATTTTTTTTAATTGTGTGTGTGAATAAAAAAAATCTAATAGAAATATATAGTGCTGCGTTGCCAAATTATAACACTTATTTGGCTGATGATAAATTATATACAAAATGCTGATATTTGGCAATGGTGTGACAATTCTTTTTTTATATAGAGCGTGGTTTTATTTTTTTTATTTTTATGGTTTTTATGAATAAAATTCTAACACAATGTTATGAGATAATTTATATTTTATTTAGTAAAATAGACAAATATAATCAAAAACAAAGACAAATATTAAATTAAAGAATCAAATATATATTTTTTATTAAAAGTAATATAATTTATAAATTATATAATATCATATTTTATAATGGTGTACGAATCGGTATTCCTCTTTTTATTCTTGAATCTACAATTTCTGGAAGCATATTATTATAATAAAAACATGTCTTATATAAACATTTTATATTTTATTTTACCTTATTTGTACCTATATATAGCATTTTCCGGTCAAATTAGGCTTTTTATACATAAAGATAGTCTTTAAAAATATCAAGATAGTCTTTTAAAAAATCAAATTAGTCTTTTTAAATTTCAAGTTAGTCTTTTTAAATTTCAAATTAGTCTTTTTAAATTTCAAGTTAGTCTTTTTGAATTTTAAATTAGTCTTTTTAAATTTCAAGTTAATCTTTTTAAATTTCAAATTAGTCTTTTAAAAATAAAATTTCTATGTGTTTTAAGCCTATTATTTAAGTAGAAACAAATAATATTATTTTTTTTAATTTTATTCAAATTAAAATTTTATTAAGCGATAATATAATTTTAATGTAATTCTTCGCCAGCAATAGCATCTGGTTCGCCAGCAATAGCGTCATATTTAAAAAATAATTTCGACAATCCTGATCGGTCAATGTTGAAACACCTTGTGCAATTACATTCACCAAGTTATGGTCTCTTGGTTCACTTATCAGCTGCCGAACAAAAGATTTAACCTTTTGGAAAAAAAAAAAATATCGTTAAGATTTTTGGGTGAATTTAAATGCTTCTTATTCATAAAATTTTAATTTGAACAAAATTAAAAAAAATAATATTATTTGTTTTACTTAAGAAGACTTAAATCGTTTTTCTACATGGTGTAATTTAAATTTTTTGAAACTTAATGTTGAGAAATGTGCTATTATGACGTTTACTAGACAAAATTCTGAAATTCAATATAATTACACACTATTTGATATAAATGTACCAATTGTACAATCTTTTAAGGTTTTGGGTGTTTATTTGGACCCAAAACTTAATTTTAAATTGCATTATAATTATATTATTAATAAAGCAAATTCAATGCTAGGTTTTATTAAAAGATGGTCAAAGGAATTTTCGGATCCTTATATTTTAAAATCCCTTTACACTTGCCTTGTTCGTCCTAATCTGGAATACGCTAGTCAAGTCTGGAATCCATACTTCGATGTACATAGCCATCGTATTAAATCTATCCAAAGAAATTTTATAAGATTTGCTTTCCGTCAATTTTCTTGGATTAATCCGTTAATCTTGCCACCGTATGAAAATAGGTTAAAACTTATTAACTTGATCACTTTAGAAAAAAGACGTGAAATGGCTGACGTAGTTTTCTTAACTGAAGTGTTTAGGCTTAACATTGATTCATCATTTATATTAAATAAAATTAATATGAATCATGACCATAGATTAAGATCTCCTAATTTATTTAAATTAGAATTCCATAGAACTACATATGGGAAGTATGAGCCTATTAATAGGATGCTAATACTTGGTAATAAATACCAAAATGTTATTAGAATCTCGACTACTAAGCATAATTTAAAAAAGTTAATAATAAATATCTGATATGTTTTTTTTTAAATCTATTTATTACTGTTATTCTATTTTTTAAATAATTTTATGTAAGGTTCTTGACTGTAAAAATTGTTCTCTTTTTTTACATATAAATGAATTTTATTTAATTTGAAATTTTTTTTTAATTTATGAATATTTTTTAGTATAATTACGAGTATATTTGAATTTCAGATAAATTACTATATTATTATCATACAGTTTGTTTTTATATATAGTGTGACAATATTCTAGTTATTATTAGAATAAATCAATTAATTAATTTTAGTGAATTTTAAATTTAATTTTTTTTGTTTTGTTTTTTTTTAAATATATGTATTGTAATTTAACTTAATTTAATATATTATATACTTGTTAAAATGTTTGAATTAAACAGAGAAATAAATAAATAAATAATAGGTTTAAAACACATAGAAATTTTAATTTTAAAAGACTAATTCGAACTGTAAAAAGTTTCAAATGTAAAAAGACTAATTTGAAATTAAAAAGACTAACTTTAAATTTAAAAAGACTAATTTGATTTTGTAGCAGACTATCTTGATATTTTTAAAGACTATCTTTATGTGTAAAAAGACTAATTTGACCGGAAAATGCTATATTATAATTAAATTACCTCTAATATCCTGTTCAAGAAATATAATATAGATATATAAATTATTTGTTCTGTTTTTTAATAACATATTTTTCTAGTAATAGTTTGTTTACCAGTTAAAATACTTAAATTATCTAATTTGAAAATGAATTTTTCTATCCGTTATTTGGTTTTTAGAAAATATTTGCATTATTTTATTTTTAGGAAATAAATTTCAAAAATATTAAATTTATCTAAAAATCATTACTTTATTTCTTGGATAGAAATTTCAAAAATATTAAATTTATCTAAAAATATATTTTATTAGCAAATATTATATTTTATAATATAAATTCAATTTATAAAATTCTCTATTTTAAAAAAAAAAAAAATTGAGAAAAATATTGATTTTAAAAACCCACACAAATACATAAAAAGCCTTTACTCGCAAAATTTTAATTTTTATAGGAAAGCAGCGCTAAAAGCTCGTTGTGTTAAATTTAGGAACTAAAATTACAATATTTTTATCAAAAATTATTAAAAAATTAAAAGGTGACTGGAGTAAATTATTATTTTAATTAAAATCTGTTGAAATATCAAAAATTTAGAACACATATCCGCTACAAATATGTTCAATGTCTAATTCTTAAAAAAAAAGTTATTATATTAGCGGGTTTACTCATAAAATGGGAAAACTTTGGCCAACTTCAAATACTACTTAAAAGTTAAGTGTGCTGTCTTTATCCGAAATTGCGATTTATACACTAAGGGTGCTGATCAACTACTTATATCGTATATCAATATATTAACCGACAATATTACATTTTACATTAAATCCAAAGACTTTAATTTTTTTTTTACCCAAAAATTAAGATATAATAAATTAATGGTCTAAATTTCTACTCGAATTTTTTAAGCTGCCTTCCACTACACTAAGCAATCGTTTCATAATAAGTCGTATATTACGAAAAGAACTGTTAAATTGTGATTGGGTACGTTATTGTTGATGAATTCCGTGATTAATTTTTATTTATAAGTATACAATTTATTGCATTTATAAACATACTATTTTTTTAATAATTTGTGCCAAAGCAATGGAAACTTTTAAAGAACAATTAATATTATTAAATTGTATTTTATTAAATTTTTTTTTTTTTGTAAATATTTATTCCAGGTACATTGCTCCATTAATTTAATATAATTTAAAAAGAGAACTGAAAACGACTGGAAATACTAGTTATAGGGCTTAACTCTATATGTATATTTAGTATTCCTCTATATTAGAAAAATGTATTAACATAAGTGAACTACTAGACATATTTTGTTGCTAAAATATATAAAATATTACAATTTACATTTAATAAATAAAAAAAATTCAAAGATTATGGGCTGGTCTCAAAACATAAATTCATTATATTGTTTTGTTTATTATTTTTTTAATACATTGTTTGTGACTTAAGGTACTTTGAGTAAGTTTTTTTTGTGCAATAATAACGTAAGTACGTAAGTAATAATTTATATTAGAATTCAACTATTAGAACGCACTAGATTTGACAAAAATTGGAAGCTATAATAAAGATTTAAGTACCCAAACATAATTTTATATATAAGTGATTTTATTCAAGCTGAAGTGTGGTACTGTTCAAGGTGTTCACTGAACACCCAAACCTATTTATAGGAACTTAAAAAAAATATTGCAAATTAAAAAAAAAAAAAACATACAAAATTTTTAAATCTGGCCTTATAATAAAAATTATATATTCGGAATTACTTTTGAATATGCATATAGAGAAATATTCTATTCCATTCTTTTATATCCTATCTTAATCCTACTTATACATACATATACATATATAAATAATTTCTTATAGCACTTATAAAAATCTCTCAATTTTTCAATAATATTCTCTGAGAATACGAAATTATCTAACAAAGCTTGGTACATAATTTTAAATGAACGTTTGAAAAATATTATATTATACTATTATAGGTATAAGAGAAATTGTTGTTGGTTCGTTGCACAGTGTGCTATATATACAAATGGTGTTCGTGAAGTTAGTACGTGTGCGGAAAGAGAAAATCAAATTCAATGACAAATGTCAAATTTCAAAGTTCATATAAGAAAATGAACAGAAATAGTGCGTGTTAAAATGTAGTCTTGTTAAATTAAATAAATAAGTATAAATATTTTCTTATTGGATAAAAAAAACTCAAATCACTAAATTTAAAAAGTAAGTGATGTAAAATTTTACTTTTTTAAAGAAGAAGGTTTAAATATTCAAAGATTTAAATAAAAGTAATATAATATTTTGATTTTTATATTTAATGACAAGAAAGTGCTGTGTACCAAATTGTAAAACCAATTATTATATTTCCAAAATAATGATCAGAAAATAGAATGTTTTTCGTTTCCAAAAAACGATAAATTACGAAATGACTGGTTGAAAAACATTCCTCGAAAAGATTTTAATATGACAAAATATTCGGTAGTTTTAATCCCGCAGCTATAATACGCCCATCATATTCAAATAGACTACCAATTCCTGGTACAATTCTAAAAACTCCTCGTTTAAAAGAAAATTTTGTACCAACTATTTTTCCTGACTGTCCAGCATATTTGTCAAAAAATAAGGAATGAAAGACGAATGAAAGTCCAACTAAGAGAGGAACAGTTAGTGATAAAATTTTTAGAGGACGATCAGATAAAATGTTTTGAAAATTTTAAGAAATTTTTTAAATCTTTGAATGTGGTGCATTGGTTAATTATATTTTACCAGATGGAAATTGAAAATAATTTACCAAATATCAATAAAAAAATTATTATTCTTAACGAATTGTCCGTAATGATAGTTGTACACGAAAATATGTTTAACATAAGTAATATTACATGAGTAATGTTTTATAAGTTCATGTTTTAATATTGATGTTAAGATTATATTAAGCAAAGGTAATTTAAATATCATATTATTGAAAAATAACTGAAACTTGATTCCTTTATTTTAGGTGCAAAATTAGTGCCATGGTCACAATTAGAAAATATATTATGTTACATAAATAATTTAAATAATATTACTGAAAGTTCTGATAGAAAAGAAAATTTCGAATATTATATAAAAAAATCAATTACGTTTATCAAAACTGGATTAGAATACGCTCCAGAAAATTATAAATACAGTCGCAACATTGAACTATTATGTGACCAGTTAGAATTGATTTTACAAAAAAAGAGAAAATATTCCACAAATTCAATTATATTCAGTTTAATAATATTTTCCCAATCAACATCTACTTATGAATTGCTTAAAATACATTTTATAATGCCACACAAAAGAGTATTGCAACGTTTGTCGTCATGTTTTAATATTGATGTTAAGTGTACTGATAGATGTTAAGTGTACTGAACGAAAATGAAAACTATTTAAAAAAGATAGTCGAAACTTTAACTGTTCGGAAAAAATAGTAAACATTTTGATAGACGAAGTTTATAATCGTGAAAAGTGCAGAATATAAAGGAAACCAGTTTGCAAGGATTTGCACAAAACAAAAAAACAGAACTTGCATCAATAATACACACAATGATGATAACATCAGTTTTTGCAAATTTTGGGCAAGTTGTGCGGTTATATCCTTTGAATTCATCAAAAGGTCATAAACTCGCTTTAATTACGAAAGAAGTAATAAATCATGTTCAGAAGTGTGGATTTCAAGTGCTTACTATAATAACGGACAACAACAAAGTGAATCAAAATTTATTTCACCTACTTGATCCAGAAAATTCTACTTCATTTATAAATCTGTGTAACGAATATAAACATTTTAAAATTTTTATGATATATGTTCACATCTTCAAAAATATAAAAAAACAACTGGTTAAACGTTAAAAATTATGACAAATCTTTATTTATCCATCTTGGAATTCAGATATCATCAAAAAAGCATCGTTTAATCATTTAAGAGATTTTTATAAGGAGGAGTCTTCACTTGTACTGAAAAAAGCACATACATAAGTTAAATTATAAAACATTGTATCCTTCCAACATTGAGCGTCAGAATGTTTTGAATGTATTATTTAATAAAAATATTTGGGTTGGGTATGGAAGCTTACATTACAAAATCTTGCATTACAAAATCTTGCATACAAAATCCTGCATTAGATAATCTTGCATTACAAATTCTATCATTAAAATTAAACACAATCTTGCATACAAATTACGCGCGCATTTGCATGCAAGATTTTGTTTAATTTTCATGATAGAATTTTGTTCGACGAAATAATATATGACATATTGAACTGGAAAAGGGACATCCTTATCAAAATTGAGTTTTTGAAACGGATTCCTCAGAATATTATTCTTCAATTTTGTTATCGCAAGATTTTCTTGTGCTAGATTTTATTATTGCAAGATTTTAATGTTGCAAGATAATAAAAAAATGCAAGATTTTGTTACTGAAATTTTTTGTGATGATGTCTTACATACCGCTCCCAAATATTTTATATAAGTTTTATGTAATAATTCATTTCAAAATTATAGGTAAAGTTAACAGACAACATTTTTCACGACAGCACTACTATAGCAGCTTTAAAATCATGAAATAATTCAATTCATAGTGAAACTGCAGAGTTTTTACAGTTTATTAGGAATTGGTGGAACATATTCAATGTAAAATCTATTTCATATGGTATAGAAAAAAGAAGTAATATGTCCAAACCTTTTTAAGAAGTGACCGACAAAAGATTTAAGTTTTTGGTTTTTTTTTTTATTTGGATTAAAAAATGGTCACAAATGTGTAACAGATGAAATCGCGAAATAATAAATTTATTTTATTTAAATTACCATGTTGTTGGTATTATATTATTTTACTAATGACAATAACAAATGTCAAAAATTCACAATTTTTAGATGACAGTATGTCATAATTATTGCCATATTAAATAATAACTGCGGGGAATGAGGAAGGTGACGGTTAGAGTGCGTGGAGATCGGTAGGAAGAAGTATGGATGGTATGGGAGAGACTGCGCGAAATATACAATGAAAAAAATTGGCGGGAAAAATAGCGTGGGTGAGAAGGTTTAGAAACTAGAAAGAAAAGAAATTTTAGGAGAGAAAAGAAAAAATAGAAATTAGGAAAGATCGAACGATCGGACAAAGGTTTTGAGAGGTTGTAAGTGGAGTTTTAGCAGTTGAGATTGTTGGTTGGATTTTTTTGTAGTGAGATATGAATTAAAAAAGATAATTAAATAAAATAAATTTAAATTTTGTTGGTTGAAATTTTGACTAAATATATAAGAATTAATAAATAAAAAGGAAAAACATTAAATAAATTCTATTAAATTGACACCAAATAAATAATAATAAAATGTGTTAAAAATTTACATGAAATTAAAATAATATTAACATCAAAACTTAAAAGCCATAAATTTTGGTTATTTCTTTTTTGGTGCAATAAAATTAATTACAAATAATATAAAATATATTTTATTATATTATTTTAAAGTTATATGGTGTAAAATGAAGAAAACTAGAATCTAAAAATATATATAAAAAAAGAGTAGATAACCAAAAATTTGCAAATACAAAATTAGATTTTTAATGAAAGTGTTGTTTTTCCTTTCTATAATTTTACAAAAAAAAAAAAAATTATATATTAAAATAAAATAAAAACGACATTTTTAAATATTAAATAAAAAAAAAATACATAGTTTACATAAAATGTGTACATATATGATTAAAATAAAGAATTGCAAAAGGAAAATTTGATTATAAATTTTTTTTTTAAAATTAATGAAAATGAATTTAACGAAAATCTAAAGGAGAAGTGCTGGAAAATCACATTAACTAAATAAATTAAAGTAACAGAAAAATAAATTATTGAAGGAATTTGTATTCTTTTTTTGGTTGATACATTTTTTTTTCAAAAAAAAAAAAATTATTGAAAATTAATTCTAATAGTAAAATATATAAAAAAAAAAGTAGAATCACGGATAACCTATATGGTTTCCACTAGTAAAATTAGGATTTTGGTTGTTTTTTTATTAATTTTGTACAGGTTCCTGTGAAATCAGTACTGGCTTCACCGGAAATCCAAGGTAATTGTTTTTAATTATTTTTTTTTGTATCTGGTCAAAAATTTAAACATAATTTTTTTATTATTATTAAATTAAATTAAAGTATTAAAGTACCATTTACTTTTTCAAACTAAATATAACAAATATTGTAATATTGTTAATAATTTTCCAATCACATTACATAAAACCAAAATAAAATTGAGCTATATTTTTTTGTAATATCAACCAAATTGGCGGTGTTTTATTTATTTTACCAGGACCAAACGACTTCCTATAAAATGGAGTAAAATTCATAATGGGGTGAGAATTCACCGGAAGTTTATTCGCCATCCCTTTTCCTCATCCTTTCTATTTCCTATGAGTATGTTTCCCAAGTGTTGTGTTGTAAGATTTTATTTATTATAGGAATCTGGCTCCGGGATATTGTCTCCCACGCCCCCCGGCGAAACTCAGCCCGGCTGGAAAACAGGAGGTGAAGGCAATATCCCATTAAACCTGATGAATACCTCTATACCAGGATTTAATGTGGTAGCGAAACCAGTTTTTTTTTCTAGTTTAGCTGTTACATAAAATGGCGCCCAACGTGGGGCCAGCGCGGCTGTCAAATGCGAGGGAAATTGTGATTCAAAAAAAAAAAAAAAAATTCTAAATTTCAGTGGAAATTATTGTACTTTAAATTGTTGGTTCAAATTTTTTTTGTATACATTTTATGATAAAGTTTGGTGGTCCAAAAATTTAATAAATGTATAAATTTATAAATTTTATTTAGTTTTGATTATGTAAGGTTGTCCTTAAATAAATCCAAAAATAAAATTTATATAGTAGAGTAAAATTATTATGATTATATAATTCGATGATTGTAAATTAAAAAAATATAAAATTTCGGAGTTATGATAGATATTAGGTAGTCCTAAAGCTAATCCTTCGATAAAATTATTTGAGATTTAAACCAAAAATTTAAATTGAGTTGCAATTCAGCTAAAGAATTTTTTTTTTTTGATCGCTTTACAATTACAATTTTCTTCGTATAGTGAAAAAGCGACAGTGCCGCTACTATTGGTTTGAGAAGTCGGTAACTCCCAATTGTAGTTTCCTATAATCAATTAATCGATTCTTATTTTTGTTTTTTGATTTTGGTTAAAATAATATCGATAATTGTAGATAAAATTGCGGTTGTCTGAATTTTAATCGATATCGATAATAAAGATAATGAGATGTTTAGATAAAATTTTGTTTTCGGTTGTTCCGAATGTTAATCAACATAATATATTATTTTAATGTTGATTAATATTTTTTTTCCTTATTATCAACAAATAATAAAAATAAAAATAATAAAATAAAAAAAATATGTACAATAAAATGAATGGTTTATTTTAAAATAAAATGAAGTGAGATTGAAGCAGGTGGTCCTGTTGTTAATCCTTCAATTATAAAATATTTTGGCCAAAATCAAAGAAATTCTTAAACCAGTTTCCTTCCTTTGTCCTTTCCTTGTACTCCTTGTGGTGAATAAATAAATGGTGAGTTACCACCCTAATTCCAAACATTAACTAAACAGCAATTTTGTATTTTTTTTCATATATAAATTATATTGAAAGCATTAAATACACTTAAATATATTTAAAATATACTCAAATTATATAAATAGTATTATATTAGAAATATATTAAATAAATCATATTTATAATTGAATTTAATAAAGAGAGAAAAAAAAGAGAACAAATATAAAAATTTTACTATATTATCAAAAGAATTAAAAGATTTTTTTTTTGATTTTTTTTTTTGTGAGAATTAAAAATATTTATAAATCGATTAAAATATTGTTTATCTGGAATTCCAAATTGATTTATAAATATTGCATACCAATAGGTGGATTTTTTTTTTTTTTTTTTTTTGTTCGGATTGAAACGGAAGTAATTGATATCGAATTTTAACGTTTAAAATATTTTTTTTTTGTAATGGATCCAATTTACCTGGAAAAGGACGAGGTAACCTATGAGTTACAACTCCGAAATCAGGATCATGTAACGAGTTCAGTAGGTAGAGGAAGAACTTTATTGAAAAGTTTATTAGACAGCGAAATATTAGAAAAAAAATACATATGTTAGTGAAATTAGATTCGCCGTCGTATGAGTTAGGTATATATGTAGGGAGAAAATCGAAATTTTGAGTGATTTGGTTGAGTTAGGATTACAAGAAGTGGATGAATTTAAAATTTATAGTGGAAATAGTAGATTGTACCACGTGCAAAATAGATTGAGAAATTTAGAAGAGTTTAGTCCAAACTTAAAACCTTCAATTAGTATTTTGAACAATCGGATTGATGAATTGTGGAAGAAAATTGAAACTTTTGAAAGGCAGAGAGCTGAATTAACGGTTACAACGAATGAAGAATTGATAAGTATGATTAATCCGAGTTTAAACGAGGGGAATTTAGGCGATGGAGCGCGAGCGTTAGAGCTGCCGCAAAGTACTAGAAGTAATGTGTTAGGTGCTAGATCGAAAGAAAATTTACTTCATTCTAACATACAACCCAATTTATCATCGGTTTATCGGACTCAACCGAATACGGTAACTGCAGGGTGGAATAGTTTACCGCGAATGTCTACGTCTGTCAATGTATCTTCGTACAATCCCAATCCCAATCCGTATGTCTTTCCTACAATTCCTTCAAATCCTGATCCGTTGTCTTATGGGTATCACCAAACCCCTTATTTTCCTCAATCGTTTTATCCGCGACAAGATTATAATCTACCGAAACCGGTTGTAAATCTAGTACCTGTAAAAGAACATGAAATGTTGAGAGAATCGGGAATACCGGGAAGAAATCGTAATACCGCGAATAATAATGTTCGGTTTGACGATGATAGATCGCGTACCGTGAGTCAACCGGTTGATAATAGATCCAATCCGGTACCCAAGTGGCAGATTCGTTTCGATGGTTCGAGTAAAACCATATCGGTAGAACGATTTTTATTTCGAGTAGAAAAATTATCGGAAGCGGAGAATTATCCATGTCAAAAATTAATTTATGCAATTCACCATTTGCTATCCGGTAAAGCTGAAAAGTGGTACTGGATTTATTTAGAAAAGTATGATTCAGAAGACTTAACGTGGGATAAGTTGAAATCGGACATTAAAGTATAGTTTGAAGATCAAGAAACGGATTTAGAGATTCGTCATTTAATTGAATCGAGGAAGCAAAAAATAAAATAGAAGTTCGGTGATTTTCGATTGGAGATTGAAGAATTAAACCTACGGTTGAAAACAAAAATGTCAGAAAACGAGTTATTATTGCGGTTACAAGCGAATATGTTGCCGGAGTTACGCGAAAAATTATTGGTGTTAAAAATAGAGAATGTATCCGAGTTGGACAAACTGTGTCGGAAATTTGAAAAATTATGGTCGGAAATTGGAGAACCGATATTTTATAATCCGCGTAATCGTCGCTCAAATATTAATGAAATAAGTGATGGAAATTTAAAAACAATCTTACCATCAAATTATATAAACCGTGTAGAAACAGTCGCAGCCGTAAGTCCTGCGAATCCAATTATAAATAATTCACCTAGAAATACTAAGGATTATATAATTTGTTATAAATGCAAGGATATAGGTCATATCGCTAGAGAATGTCCAGTATTACATACAGGAATCTTTTGTTATTCGTGTGGACAGAGGGGTGTAATTAAACCACACTGCAGAAACTGTAGTCCGGGAAATTTTCAGACGGGTTTTGCGCCAAGGGGGAGTCAACGCCCGTCACTCAGTTATCCTCCCAGGATATCGTAAACCACCAGTACCCAAACCTCGACGGAATAGTAGCGGGAAAAGCGGAAAATTTAAATAAAAATATAAAATCGTTGTCTGAATTAAATAAACGATATAAGAAGGAGATAGTTGAACAAAATTCGATAAATAATTTAGATAGAATTAAGGATAGTTTTAGAAATAGGGAATATTTTAGGAATAAGAATATAGAAAGAGGAAATTTAAGAAGGGCAAATCTGTCAGTTGAAGAGGATGGCAGATATGTAGCAAAAATAAAATTAGAAAACAAATCATTATATGGATTAATGGATTCGGGAGCAAGTATTAGTTGTTTAGGATTTAATGGATTAGATCTATTAAAAGAATTAGATGTTAAGTTTTCAAAAATGAAATCTGTAGCGTGTACGGCAGATGGCGCTAAACAAATCATAGTAGGTTTTGTAAAATTGAAAACCGAATATAATAATATTATCAAAACAATAAAATTTTATATAATTCCAACCTTAAATAAAGGTGTAATATTAGGTGTGAATTTTTGGCAGGCCTTTAACATAATACCGGCCCAAATTTCAGAACTATCGGAACCGGAAATTAAGACCGGTCATAAATTGTCTATGGAAGAGAGAGCGGAATTGGATGAGGTTAGAGATTTATTTCCATCTTATGCTAAACAGGGGTTAGGGAGAACGAAAGTTCTAAAGCATAAGATTGATGTAGGAACGGCAACTCCTGTTAACGCGAAGCCATATCCGTTTTCGCCTCATAAGAGGAAAATCCTCGATCGAGAGATCGATAAAATGTTGGCTGAAGGCATAATAGAACCCAGTCAAAGTTCATGGTCGTCACCGTTGGTAATGGTGGAAAAGAAAAATGGTGAAGTACGTTTGTGTTTGGACTCGCGTGCGGTCAACAAAGTTACGACGAAGGATGCGTATCCTATGCCGAACGTAAATTCGATCCTTGGCCGAATTCGAAAACCGCGGTTCATTACATCGTTAGACTTGAAACAAGCTTTTTGGCAGGTTGAATTAGACCAAGAATCACTTGATAAAACAGCTTTCGTGGTCCCTGGTAGAAATTTGTATCAATTTGTAGTTATGCCTTTTGGTTTAACTAATTCGCCCAAAAACTTATGTCGCTTAATGGATAAGATCATTCCATATGAGCTACATGAAGATGTCATTGTGCATTTAGACGATTTGCTCATTCTTTCTGATGACTTCAAGTCTCATATGAAGTTACTAAGGCAGATCGCCAAATGTTTGGAAGTTGCGAATTTGACCATTAATGTCGAAAAGAGCAGCTTTTGTCAAACAGAAATCAAATATCTAGGACACATAATTTCCGGGGAAGGAATTAAACCTGATCCTTCCAAGGTCATTGCCATCAACGAATTTCCGCGTCCAAAGTCCGTCTGTCAAATCCGAAGATTTTTAGGAATGACTGGGTGGTATAGCTGGTTCATCCAAAATTACGCTGACACGGTAGCTCCAATTTATGATTTGCTAAAGAAGAACAATAAAGATAAGTGGTCCGAAGCAGCCGAGAGGGCCTTTATCGGAGTCAAAAGTAAGCTGAATGAAGCTCCGGTTCTGGTAAATACTGATTTTAGTAAGCCATTTTACATTCAATGCGATGCATGTATGTCAGGGGTAGGTGGTGTTCTTTTCCAGAAGGACGAAAATGAAAAGGAACATCCAGTAGCGTTTATGTCTCAAAAACTGTCAAACACCCAGAAAAATTATAGTGTGACAGAGCAAGAGTGTTTGGCAGCCCTGTTGAGCATTAAGAAGTTTCGTCCTTATGTAGAAGGATCCCACTTTACCCTGATCACAGATCACGCTAGTCTGAAATGGCTTATGAAAACGACGGATTTATCAGGACGGTTAGCTCGATGGAGTTTAAAGTTGCAAGCTTTTGACTTCGATATTGTTCATCGAAAAGGTAAGGAAAATATAGTAGCTGACACTTTATCGAGAGGTAATGTTGATTTGTTGTTCGGTTAAATTAGTTCTATTGATCTAGAAGAACCTGCGTTTTTGGATAAAGATTATGAAGAACAGAAGCATACCATCATAAATAATCAGAAGTTACTACCAGATCTGAAAATTATCGATAATGTCATTTATAAACGTGTAGATTTTCGTCGACCGGGGAATGATGTTGAATGGCGTGTTTGGGTGCCACCAGCTCTTACTGATTCAGTCATTGCTAAAAATCACGATGAACCACTATCGGCTCATCTCGGATTAGCCAAAACTTTAGAAAAAATAAAAAGATTTTATTATTGGCCACGGATGGGTAGTCAAATTTTGAATTATGTTAGTAATTGCGAAACCTGCAAGGAATGCAAGCCTGCCAATAAAACACTTCGACCCTTAATGGGTAAAAAGGACATTCCTGAACGTCCATGGCAGAGGATTTGTATGGATTTGTTGGGACCGTATCCAAGGTCCACGAAAGGCAATACGTTTATATTAATAATTTTGGACACGTATACCAAATTTGTGTTTCTGAAGCCTCTTAGAGTTTCAACAACTGGTCCCATAATAGCGTTTCTAGAAAACGACGTTTTCAATTTATTTGGTGTACCCGAAACAATATTATCCGATAACGGTGTCCAATTTGTCAGTAGAGAATTTAAAAATCTTTTAATCAAATATGGCGTCCGACATTTCATTACAGCTTTATATAGTCCCCAGGCTAATCAGTCTAAACGAGTAAATCGTACACTGCTGTCATCGATTAGGGCATACATTAAATCAGCTACCACACATAATAAGTGGGATGCACATTTAGGTGAAATAGCTTGTGCGCTTCGTAACGTCATCCACGATTCCACTGGTTATTCGCCCTATTACCTCACTTTCGGCTATCACATGCTCTCTCATGGATCATCCTATGATCTTTTGAGGAAGTTGCAAGCCTTAAGTGATGGTAATATACCTGTAGTTGATGCAAATTTACACCAGGAAGAAGTTAAAACTGATGTAATGAATCGTTTGAAAAAGGCTCAAGAGAAGAATGAACGCATTCACAATTTACGTTCAAAACCTATAGAATACGTATCGGGCCAAATTCTATACCGTCGTAACACTGCTCAAAGTGACCAGTCAAAAAAGTTCAACCACAAACTAGCGCCGAAATTTTTGAAATGCCGTGTAGCAAGGGTCGTGGGACGATGTTGTTATGATGTCCAGGATTTGGATACCAAGAAAATATCACGCCGACACGCGAAAGGTTTAAAACCGTGATCTATAAAATTTAATAACGATTTCATCCTATCTTTTTCCTAATTTAGTTGAGTTCAGGTCTCACTACAACTTAAATTAGTTTTGTAACGGATGAAATCGCGAAATAATAAATTTATTTTATTTAAATTACCATGTTGTTGGTATTATATTATTTTAATGACAATAACAAATGTCAAAAATTCACAATTTTTAGATGACAGTATGTCATAATTATTGCCATATTAAATAATAACTGCGGGGAATGAGGAAGGTGACGGTTAGAGTGCGTGGAGATCGGTAGGAAGAAAAATGGATGGTATGGGAGAGACTGCGCGAAATATGCAATGAAAAAAATTGGCGGGAAAAATAGCGTGGGTGAGAAGGTTTAGAAACTAGAAAGTAAAGAAATTTTAGGAGAGAAAAGAAAAAATAGAAATTAGGAAAGATCGAAGGATCGGACAAAGGTTTTGAGAGGTTGTAAGTGGAGTTTTAGCAGTTGAGATTGTTGGTTGGATTTTTTTTGTAGTGAGATATGAATTAAAAAAGATAATTAAATAAAATAAAATTAAATTTTGTTGGTTGAAATTTTGACTAAATATATAAGAATTAATAAATAAAAAGGAAAAACATTAAATAAATTCTATTAAATTGACACCAAATAAATAATAATAAAATGTGGTAAAAATTTACATGAAATTAAAATAATATTAACATCAAAACTTAAAAGCCATAAATTTTGGTTATTTCTTTTTTGGTGCAATAAAATTAATTACAAATAATATAAAATATATTTTATTATATTATTTTAAAGTTATATGGTGTAAAATGAAGAAAACTAGAATCTAAAAATATATAAAAAAAAGAGTAGATAACCAAAAATTTGCAAATACAAAATTAGATTTTTAATGAAAGTGTTGTTTTTCCTTTCTATAATTTTACAAAAAAAAAAAAAAATTATATATTAAAATAAAATAAAAACGACATTTTTAAATATTAAATAAAAAAAAAATACTTAGTTTACATAAAATGTGTACATATATGATTAAAATAAAGAATTGCAAAAGGAAAATTTGATTATAAATTTTTTTTTTAAATTAATGAAAATGAATTTAACGAAAATCTAAAGGAGAAGTGCTGGAAAATCACATTAACTAAATAAATTAAAGTAACAGAAAAATAAATTATGAAGGAATTTGTATTCTTTTTTTGGTTGATACATTTTTTTTTCAAAAAAAAAAAAAATTATTAAAAATTAATTCTAATAGTAAAATATATATAAAAAAAAAAGTAGAATCACGGATAACCTATATGGTTTCCACTAGTAAAATTAGGATTTTGGTTGTTTTTTTATTAATTTTGTACAGGTTCCTGTGAAATCAGTACTGGCTTCGCCGGAAATCCAAGGTAATTGTTTTTAATTATTTTTTTTTTGTATCTGGTCAAAAATTTAAACATAATTTTTTTTATTATTATTAAATTAAATTAAAGTATTAAAGTACCATTTACTTTTTCAAACTAAATATAACAAATATTGTAATATTGTAAATAATTTTCCAATCACATTACATAAAACCAAAATAAAATTGAGCTATATTTTTTTGTAATATCAACCAAATTGGCGGTGTTTTATTTATTTTACCAGGACCAAACGACTTCCTATAAAATGGAGTAAAATTCATAATGGGGTGAGAATTCACCGGAAGTTTATTCGCCATCCCTTTTCCTCATCCTTTCTATTTCCTATGAGTATGTTTCCCAAGTGTTGTGTTGTAAGATTTTATTTATTATAGGAATCTGGCTCCGGGATATTGTCTCCCACGCCCCCTGGCGAAGCTCAGCCCGGCTGGAAAACAGGAGGTGAAGGCAATATCCCATTAAACCTGATGAATACCTCTATACCAGGATTTAATGTGGTAGCGAAACCAGTTTTTTTTTCTAGTTTAGCTGTTACAAATGCCAAACAACAACGGATCATTAACTAAAGATACATCTAACGCGATTTATCATTTAGAGCTCATAAAATTTTCACTCAAAAATTTCGAAATTGGATATTTAATACTTGGAAAGTTTCAAACTGATCCTCTGGAAAAACGGTTTGGTTTATATAGGTCACTTTCAGGATGTACAACTATCGCAAGTATTAGAATCGGAGAAAAAAATTAAAAATCAAACATTATTGAAGAAACACCCATCTTCATACAAAGAATTTTCAAACGAAAATTTTGATAATGTGAACGATGATTTTAATTCTAAATCGTTAATAAATTTGATACCATTTTTTCAACCGATTACTTAGCGACAATTCAAATTGATACGTCTGCTTTGACTTATGCTAGTGAGTATGCTGCACGAAGCACATCGGATAAAATAAAATGCACCAGCTGTAAGTTGTTGCTTGTGGAATCGAAATTTATATAAATTATTATTATATATTAATAGGTATTTTATAATATAAGAGTATAATAACGATTAGGTGAGTATATAAACGATGCTTATTTTGATCAACTTCAGCGTGGTGGATTTTCAATTCCAACTTGTTAAGTTAGATTTTTATTTTATCATATGCCATCAATTTTTTATGAAATAAAAAAAATGAAAATTATTATTTTTGGAGCAATCGACCCAAGTCGCCTTTTTAACAGAATTGACAATAAAAAGTCTTAAGTTTGATATTTGCTTAATTGATTTTGATTTACTTTGTTCAGAATGTAGCACAAATAGCCAAGATGTTTTTGTAAAAGTTTGCAGACCAATGGCAAAAAAAATATCTCATATATCTCTTTATTTATAAAAATAAATAAATATAAAAAAATGTCTCATTCTATTGTATAGTACAGCACCGGCCTCTTCTGGCTTTGGTAGTATGTGTGAGTATTTTTACGCCGCCACTTGTATATATACTACACTATGGTTCGTTGTTACTGTTTTGAATTTAATATATAGAGCCAGAGAATATATTTTGTGTTGGTGTTGGCTGTTGGCTGTTGGGATATATTTCTGTCGCATATTCATAATTTTAACTGAACGTTAGAAAAATATTATATGAAAAATTGTTATTAGTACGTTGTTACTGTAGGGAATTTATAAATGTATAAGTAAAACAATTTTCTTTTATTGGTGTTGCGATACATATATTACTGTTGCATGTTCAGAATTTTAACTAAACGTTTGAAAAATATTGTATGTGTTTCGTTGCTTTTTCAAATTTATTATTATTTTTGTTGCCTACTGATTAAGATGTTTGTTCAAGATTATGTTGTTGAAGATATTTTAAAAACGCCTTTTTAAAGGTGCACAATGTAAGAAAAAACTATGATTATTAAAAATGGTAGGCCAAAACCGGAAATGAGAGAATTAAATTTCAAATTTAAAAATGTATAATTCTTTAGTAGTACTGCATTTTAGTTTATCATATTACGATAAAAATGAATGGCTAACAGGATCTTATATTATTAATAAATTACTTTGTATTCTTTTATGTTCTACTAAGGACAATACAGCTTGGTCGAAACCCGTTTTTTTCTGATTTCAATCATTTTAGCGTCAGTGTTTCGAAACATGAGAAATGCCAAGCTCATATCAATTGCATGCTTGAATTTAAAACCTTTGGTAAAATGCGAGTAGATCTATTAAAAAATTTCAATTACTCGCCACAATGAAATAGTCGAAAAAAATAGAAATATTCTTAAGCGCTTAATCGATGCTGTGTGTTATTTAAGTAATCAAGAGCTCGCTTTTCGTGGACACGATGAATATATTTAGAATATATTGCTAGGTATATTTTCGCCCATTTACATTCCAATTCTGTATTTAAAGATACCTCTTCTGATATTCAAAATGATATAATTGATTCACTTTGTCAAGTTATTTAAAAAAAAATAATGAAACATAAGCTTCCGATTATGTTTCAACTATTTTAGATGAGACCACTGATGTGTCATCACGTTCACAAATGTCTAATGTTAGCAGATTAATAGATAAAAATGGAAATATACAGGAACGATTTATATTTTTTACCGACGTTAGTCAAAGATAGAACTGAAAAATCAATTTCAGAGCATGTATTCGATTTAGCTTCTCCTTCCCAATTTGCTTTTGGTCCGAAATTAGTTGCTCAAGCATATGATGGAGGATGGAGCTGCAGTTATGTCGAGTCATTTAAATTGAACGCAAGCCAAAGTAAGAGAAGTTTATAAAAATGCACTCTTTGTTCACTGTACAGCTCACCGTTGACCCTCACGAGCAATTTATGAGATTCTATAACGAAATATTTGATAAAATTTTAATGCAATTAGATGTGCCCTTTAAAAGTATGAAAGATTTGGAATTCATAGGACTATTAAATTCAAAATCATTTCCTAAATATTGTGACAAATTTCCATCTGATGCTTTTAATTCACTAAAAAAGCATACGGACTTTTTTTTGATTTTGCAAAATTAAATAATGAATTGATAGTGGTCTATAACATTACCTCTACGTTTGAAAATTTGATACTCATTGTAAATTTGCAATAAATTTAACAAAACATATTAAAATCTACACTATTTGAAGTTTTCAAATTAGCTTGCCTTATTATTACTATTCCTGTCAGTTCATCAAGTGCGAAAGGATTTTTTTCTTTTGAAGCGTATTAAAAATTATTTGAGAAATTCGATGGAACAGAATAGCTATAATATCCATCGAAAAAAAATTATTAATAGACCTTAAGAAACAACCACATTTTTATGATAATGTAATTAATTTTTGTTGCAAAAAAATAGGCGTATTGAATTCATTTACAAGGAATAATTAAATATATTTTAAAATCATCAACTGTAAGTTGAATACGTGACATACTAGTGTTAACTTCAACTACAGTATAACGTGACGACCCTCCCAGATTTACACAATAATTATCACGAAAAATTAAATTTTTAAAACTATGAACTGTAAGTTAAATACGCAACATAGTTGTTTCACCAGTTATGTTAGCTTGTGAACCGAAAAGGGAATCAGGTTAACCTAAAAGGAGTAGAGGATGAGATACATTTGGAAGTATAACATTATTATTAGTTTTATTATTATTTTTTTATGTTATTATTATTTTTTTGTTATCATTTCTTTGTTTTTATTTTTTGACATTATTAATTTATTATTTTTTATTATTTATTATTATTTATTTATTATTTTTTATTATTTATTATTTAAATATCAGAGCCTAATTTCCATAATTTTACGAGTAGTATGAAATACTATGATATTGCACACACAGTTTCATTTAGTTATCTAGTTAATAGTTGGTAGGTATAGTACGTTCATGGGAAACCAATATATGAGCAACTTAGTTTCCGAAGAATATTTGCTTTATGTTCTACAGCGTGTAATTATTATCCGCTTTCAATGAAATTTGGTACACAGGTTGAATTTGTGATTATGCATAGGTTGCCCAAATTACAGGTTAGTAGGATTAGGGGTCCATGTTAAATTTCCGATTTAATTTTTAATTTTTTTTTCATATGTTCTACAGCATATAGTTATTGTTAACCGATTTCAAAGATAATTTATATATAGGCTAATTTTGTGATCTAGTTGGCTCTCTTGAAATTTGGAGACCTTCACTAGGTTCCTAGAAAACAGTTTTAGTTTCCGAATTTTATATAATTACGTGTTTTATAGCATGTAATTATGATCTGATTTTAATGAAATTTGGTACAAAGGTAAACCTTTTGATTATGCATGTGTTGGCCATGACAGAAGTTAATACCTTCAAGGGGTCCATACTAAAATTTCCGATTATAATTTCATATGCTCTAGAGCATATGGTATTTATTATCTGATTGGAATGAAATTTGACAAACATAGTAAATTCCTTATGTACTTACTGTCTACAAAGTTTAAAGTCCGTAATTCAGTGGGTCCATGTTAAAATGTCCAATTATATTTGATAAGTTCAATACTCTACATCATACAGTAATTGGCACCCAATTACAATTATATTTCAAACACAGGTTGGCTTTGTTACGTAGTTATTGCTCCAAAAATTTGTATCAGGTAGTTTCATTGTGTTCATGGGAAACTAATATATGAGCAACTTAGTTTCCAAAGAATATTTCATATGTTCTACACCATATAGTAATTATTACCAGTTTTCAATAAAATTTGGTACATAGGTTGGAGTATGGAGTCGTGATTACATATGTAGACGTTAGTAGCTCTAGGGGGTCCATGCTAAAATTTCCGATTAAAATTTCATATGTTCTAGAACATATGGTAAATATTATCCAATTTCAATGAAATTCTGTACACAGGTTGGATTCGTGATTACGCATGTGTAGAGTAAGGTAGAAGTTAGTAGCCTGAGGAGGTCCATGCTAAAATTTCCGATTAATATTTCATATGTTCTAGCTAGATCATTTGGTAAATATTATCCAATTCCAATGAAATTTTTTACACAGGTTGGATTCGTTTTTATGTATATTTATACTTATTATAGTTATTTTAATGATATATTATTATTAAAGAAATAAAAATATAAAATTATTAATTTTTAAATCAATAAATAATATTTTAAATCAATAAATAATAAAGATGTTAATTACAAAAACTTTTGGACATAAATTGCTGTTAAACATACTACGAGTTATCTGCTCCCCCTAGTTAGCAGCTTTTTTTATTATTATTAATTTGTAATTTTTATTATTTATTATTATTATTTTTTTATTATACTTCAAGTTATGATTTTGGAATCATAAAATTTTCACCAATTTTGTAGTATAATTTTAGAATTTATATATGTAAATAGAACATAGTACATCGTATATAATTTTTATGCAATACAATAAAAATAAAAACCATTTGGATTTGGAGACAAAGTGTTAAAGGTTTATTATTTTTAGACCACCACAATCAAAAACAAATTTTTACGTCTATAGGTTTTTATTGAACATACAATATTTTTTCTGATTTCAATCATTTTAGCGTCAGTGTTTCGAAACATGAGAAATGCCAAGCTCATATCAATTGCATGCTTGAATTTAAAACCTTTGGTAAAATGCGAGTAGATCTATTAAAAAATTGCAATTACTCGCCACAATGAAATAGTCCCCCCGTCGGATTCCACCTTGTCGCGGTGGTGGGGCTTAAGTAAGTCTGAGGAACCCTGAGGCGATGCCAGTAGGTTCTAGCATGCTGGAACGGCGAAAGGCGAAGACCGAAAACCAAGAGAATCCACCTTCATGATTTGAATGTCCGAATCTAGAAAAATTCGTGGTAGGATATTACCACAAGTGTCAGAAGAGGCTACGACTTCCGGCGAGGGCTTGGTTGCTACTAATGTAACAACTAAGTCACCAGTAGCAAGAGTAGATAGGGCCGATACGATTAAAAACGCGACCCAAACCTCGACCCCCTCCCACACGACAGGAGGTGCGGTCCTGGTTAAAAAGAAAAAGAAAAGTAAACTGTCGGGTGCGCAACAGCGCAAACGACAGCGGGCAAGGGCTGCGCTGGAAAGGCTCAACCTTGGACGTCCGTCTGCGCGAAAGGGGCGGTACAGGGCGTGAAAGGTGGAGAACCGGGTGGTGCACGGGTGGATCCCAAAGGTGGAAACACCGCGGGAGCCGCTAGTGCATTGCCAGGTTTCACATCGGTCCACCCGGCCAAACCAGCAACTACTTGTGTTGCTCCTGCTGCGGCAGGGGCCCGTGCGGTGTCAGGCGTTGCCATGTCAACCACATTAGGTTGGGAAATGGGGACAACTGATCCTGCACGGGCCCTTGTTGCAACAGAAGCAGCAAAAAAGAGAATCTGCTCGGATGATTCGGGAGAAGCAGGACCAACCAATAAGAAGGTAGTCCCTGAGCTATCAACTTATAGGGAAGGACCTGCTCCCAAATCAGGGTTAGATCGTAGATCTAAACCTGTCGCAAGACCGAAGGTCATTCCAACGGGTAAACGAACCCTGAGTTCCTATTCTCAGGTGGTCAGAGGAGTTGACAAAACATCTTTCGAGATGGCTGTCATCAACTCTGCAGCACCTGGGGGCAGGATCGCTCGGGACAGACAGTCTATCATCAGGGAGGCATTAGAATCAGCTATAGACGCTGCTTTTATGTCAACCAGTGATGTTCTGCCGGTTCGTATCCGTTGGAGTGGCTTTCGTGGCGATTTCTTCTGGGCAGTCTGTCTAGACAAGTTCTCAGTAGACTTCCTAGGGAAATTGATTAGCGAAATAAAGTTGCCTTGGGATGACATCCGCTTACAGATGGTAAGCAAAGATGACATTCCAAAGCTAAGGAGGGTAACGGTTGAAGTGATATGTGAACCTGTACCAGCCATCCTTAGCCAGATTAAGCAACAGAACAACCTGCCGACTGAGCTCTGGACGGTATACTTTGCTAAGGAGAATTCGCAAGGAATCTACTTGGTGTTGGGTATCGACCAGACCTCATTCGATAGGATTAACGAAACCAGGGGGAGGTGTGGTACAGGATGGCAAGCATCTTTTTCAAATTGGAAAATGTGTCGTCAACCTGCCCCACACAACCACCGGTTTCCAGTTCTGCTGCTGAAGCCAAACCAGCACCCTCTAAAGAAGAGAGCGCGAATGCTGCTCCAACGTTAGAAAAATCATCTGGCTTACTGATCACCGAATTACTGATTGGCGAAACAGATGAACGGGCTGGACATGATCTGATGACAGGATCGGTTAAAGGTACGTCTTGCGACGAAGACGAGGATTTACTCCTACTAGGACCGCTCCTGGCATCAGATGATGACCAAACTCTAACGGAGGAGATGTCAACGGAAGAGTTGGAGATGGAGGTTGATCAAAACAATTCATGAGAATTGTTCAGATCAATCTCCATCATAGTAGGGCGGCCACGGCCAACTTACAACAACTTTTCGAGAAAAGCGAAGTGGATTTGGCGCTAATTCAGGAACCTTGGACCGTCGTAAACAAGGTTTCTGGATGGAGCAACAAATCAGTAAATCTGTTCTACAACAACGAACAAGGTAGGCCTAGGGCCTTTATTGTAGCCAAGAAAAATATTAATCTATTTTCTCACCCGCAGGTCTCAAGTAAAGATAGCATAGCGGTTTTATGGGAGGGCGAATTAAACGGGAGACCAAAGCAGATCATCTTTGCTTCTGTTTATCTACCGTTTGACTCACCCACCCCTCCGCCATCTACCGAGTTGGATGAGGTAGCGAAGCTAGCGCAGAGCAACCACAAACAACTGATTATAGGCTGTGATGCAAACTCTCATCATACAGCATGGGGCAGCTCAAACTGTAATGAAAGGGGTAAGTCACTGCTTGATTATATTTATACAACTAACCTATTATTAATGAACCTTGGGGTAGAACCTACCTTTATCACGCGTTCTCGTAGGGAAGTAATAGATATAACACTAAATACAATTGATATATCTGCATACATCCATAATTGGAGAGTTTCGAACGAAGCATCCTTATCGGATCACAGATATATACGTTTTGAAATTGATGCGACGGTCCCACCAGCCATTCCGTATAGAAACCCGGCAAAAACTGACTGGGCTTCTTTCAGGAGCAAGGTGGAATCAAAATTAAATCTCTCAGTTAACTTCCCCCGTACATTGCACTCGTGTGAAGATATTGACAGAGAAGTAAATGTGATCACGAATCTGCTTATGGATTCTTATGAAGAATCTTGTCCCTTGAAACGGGCCAGATCCGACTCTGACCCTCCTTGGTTGACACAAGACCTCAAAGAAAAACGTAAACGGGTACGCAGGCTTTGCAACAAAGCGAAGAACTGTAATCGTGATGAAGATTGGAACGCATATCAAAATGCGCTCAAAGATTATAAGTACGCCATCCGCTCAGCCAAGAGACAACCTTGGAGATCGTTCTGTGATGGTGTAGATAGCGTAAACGAGGCGTCACGAATTAAGAAATTTCTAGCGAAAACCCACATTCAACCTGAACTCATAATCAATAGTGAAGGTATCAGGGCTGAATCAGCAGGGGAGTCACTAGAATTACTAATGGAAGAGCATTTCCCGAAATGCTTTGACACCTCTGTTGTAATAGATTCATACCGGCCTAGCAATAGGTTGGAGAATACGGAATTAGAGTTTATTAACTTTAATGCAGCTAATTGGGCTGTTTTTTCTTTCAAACCATTTAAATCCCCAGGTAAAGATGGGATCTTCCCTGCTCTCCTCCAAAACTCATGGGATTTCATAGCTGATAGATTAATAAACCTTTTCAGGGCGTGTATCCTCTTTGGATATACCCCGGCAAAATGGCAGGAGGTTAGAGTGGTCTTTATACCAAAACCGGGTCGAGATGACTATTCATCCACCAAGGCATTCAGACCAATCAGCCTTACTTCCTTTCTTTTAAAGACTCTGGAAAGAATCTGCGAAAGAGAAATTCGAGATAAGCTCCCATCGGCAGCCTTATCTGGCAAACAGCACGCCTATTTAAAGGGTAAATCGGTGGAAACCGCTCTTCATGAAGTGGTTCACACCATTGAAAAAGCCTTTCTTTTCAAAGAATCTGTGCTTGGAACCTTTATAGACGTGGAAGGAGCTTTCAACAATGTACTCCTGCAAAAAATTAATGAAGTGCTACATAAACAAAACATCTCGAAGTGGATTGAACACATGTTAGCACATAGGAGAATTTATGCGAACCTTGGGGATCAAGAACGGGCAGGTAAAGTTCACAAAGGTACACCACAGGGCGGCATTCTGTCACCCTTGCTTTGGATACTAGTCGTGAATGACCTCCTATTCGAGCTCACAAGGCAGGGATACCTCGTCGTATGCTACGCAGACGACCTGGTCATTCTCGTCACAAGCAAATTTGAATCGGAACTCTCTGGGTTAATGCAACCTGCACTGAATATTGTTAGCCAATGGGCAGACAACTGTGGGCTGAACATAAACCCGCTAAAAACCAATATCTGTTTATTCTCATTGAGAAGGAAACTATTGAGTCTTCCCGTTATAAAAGGCACCCGGCTAGCACTAAAAGCTAATGTTAAATATCTGGGCGTTATTTTAGACAAAAAATTGAACTGGAGATCGCACCTAGAAGAACGAGCTAAAAAAGCCTATGGGATTTTTGGCATGTGTCGGGGCGCGATGGAAAAGAAATGGGGACTACAACCGGATATGATTCGCTGGCTCTACACCAGTGTCGTCCGCCCTACTCTTTCCTATGGATCTCTCGTCTGGTGGAAGGCGATTGAGAAACTCTCCAATCTTAAGTTGTTGGAAAAAGTTCAACGTTCTTGTTGCCTCAGTATTACTGGCGCAATGAGAACAGCATCAACAGCAGCACTGGAAACCATTACGGCTATCCACCCAATTGGGATCCACATCAAAAAAGTTGCTGCGGGGGCTGCATTGCGACTTCACTTAAACCAGACATGGACTCATGCAGGTTCTTCTGTACCTCATGAGTAGTTATTGGGCCACCTTGTGCTGGGAACCAAATCCTGTTTGTGTGTCACTAATGTGTGCGTTCGTGTGCATAATTGTGCACTCATGTGTCACTAATGTGTGAATTCGTGTGTGCATAATTGGTTAATGATGTTTGCATAATTAATTAATCATAATTCGTTAATCATGCGGTTAATTGGTGTTAAGTAGTCACTGATTGATTGATCGTTTTGCGCCATCTCCTTTACTTCCGACGCAGGTGCGAAGTTGTTGACACTTTGTATTATGATCTTGTGAAATCATATGTTTTATTGTTTATATGCAAAAACAAGATATATCTCGCAGGTGCGTAGTTGTTGACACTTTGTATTATGATCTTGTGAAATCATATGTTTTATTGTTTATATGCAAAAACAAGATATATCTTTATTGTTATTGACCTTTTGTATTTTCTTGTTTCTGATCTTGTAAAAACGATAATATTAATTAACTCTATATATATATATATATATATATATATATGATCTTGTGAAATCATTCATGCCAATTATGTAGTTCGATTGGATTTTATCGAAAGGCTTCGATCGTTCTTCGATTGGATTTTATTTTCCTATTATGCAGTTCGATTAAATCGAATCGAAAGGTAACAGGTAGTTCTGTTAGTACTGCCAAAGTAAATGAGGGATAAGGCAACTAAAGATTGTTTATATCTTAGTTGCCTTAGATATAAACAAGTATATTTTCTAATTTTTTATGTCAAATAAATAAACTAAGTGTTAAATAAACAAAGTGGTTTTGGTAATAATAAAATGGATTCAATTGATATATGATCTGATTCAAGCGATAGTGAAGAAGAATGTTCCTATCCAAATTATTTTAGAATTTCGTATAATTATTATACGAATTACTAATAAATTGCAATAAAATAAATCATTAAGTGGGTAAACTAAATAAAAATTCTAGAAAGCTAATTCAAATATTTTAATTTAAATGATTTATATAATTTAGTTTATTTGTTGCATCTAAATGATGCTTCAATGAAAAAAGTAGGAAAATCAATGAATTATTTTTTAACTACTGAAACATCGACTTTAATTTTTTCTGTGTAAGTTTATCTATAATTTTCAAGTTAATTATATTTCATTTGTTATACTTATATTTTATTTGGTTTATAATATATAAAAAATCAAAAACTTTTTAATAAAACCAAAAAAAATGCTTAAAATTTTGAAAAAACTACTATTCGATCAAAAAAAATACATCCAAAGAATATTCGATTATTTTTTTGGCAGTTCGATAAAATCGAACTGTATAATTGACTAAATTTTATCCAATCGAACTGCATAATAGACTACGTTCGATTTTATCGAAACGATTCGAGAAAATCGAATCGAATCGAACTACATAATTGGCATGATTATGTTTTATTGTTTATATGCAAGAACAAGATTTATCTTTAATGTTTTTGATCTTTTGTATTTTATTGTTTTGTTAATGTGTGTGTGTGTGTGTTATATATTAACTACGAAACTATTTTTGTATTCAGTATATAAAATGCTACTGTCTACAGAGGACAAAGAAGTGATTTCTATTTTTTTAAAAGAATATAAATTTTGTCTTGATAAAAATAATATAAAGAAATTAGAAAATCTTGAGGAAAAACTAAAATTGTTAATTAATTCAGGTGTAGAAAAATCACAATTTGGAGAACATTATAAATGTTGTATATGGTCAAATAATAATGCAGAATGTGGACCAGATACATGTACCTGTGTATCAATAACATTCCAATACAGAGAAGCTTTAAAAATAATACAAAATTTTAAAAATATTTACGAAAAACTAGTTAAGAAATTTTAAAATTTTAAAATATAAACATGTTACCATTTATACATCCATTTGCTATGATAATAGCAGGTCCTTCAGGGTGTGGAAAAACAACTTTTGTTTGTAATATAATCAGGAAGCATAAGACGTTAATTCAGCCAAACATAACTAAAATAATTTGGTGCAACCCTGAATTGACTGCTGTACCAAAGAATTTACCTTTTGATAATATTGATTTTTTAAATAATATACCTGAAGAAATAAATAACGAAAATGACGATAAAATTTTAATTGTATTAGATGATTTAATGCTTTAGATTTAAAAAAATATATGGTATTGTGTAGACTTGAACCGCGGATGTTTCAATTTCTAGATATACACGCTACTATCTAAGCCATCAAACAATATTTTTTTTGCACACAAATTATGTGTTTTGATACTTTCGTATGTATACAACAAATATTTTAGTATGATTTATATTTTTAAAAAAACCACAAATATAATACGGATAGTGTATAAAATATAACTTGATTGCCTATGCGATAAGTATAATATCACAACAACATCAACAACAACAACTACTGTAAAAAGCATGTTTTCCAATATCAAAAACAAAATAAAAAACCACAATAATTACCCAGCCAATTATGCCTTTTTATTGATAATTTTAAAATATATATAATTATATATATATATTAATGTATACTAAAGTCTGTGAAATTAAAAATTGGTAAATAAATAAATAAAATAAAATAAATAAAAAATCTTTTTTGACTTTATACAAGAACTGTTTATTAAAATTTTTAATAAAAAGACAATTTGTATTTATACAATAAAAAGACAATTTGTATTTAACTTTATACAAACATTTATTTTTAGACATTTTATATGTTTTAT
The DNA here is from genome assembly GCA_963920725.1 of Rhamphomyia laevipes. Classification (NCBI taxonomy): domain Eukaryota; kingdom Metazoa; phylum Arthropoda; class Insecta; order Diptera; family Empididae; genus Rhamphomyia; species Rhamphomyia laevipes. The sequence continues at coordinate 54,287,505 of OY987255.1, read as the reverse complement.
ATTAGACATATATTAGACATTATTTATAGATATAAAATCTATCTTTGCCATATTTCTTTTCGCAGGATCTCTTCCGCGAAAAATCATATTATAACATTTATTATTAAGCTGGTCCAGTTGCTCCTGTTTGGTTATTGTTTGACTTAATCTGTTAGGCAGGTATACCAGCAGCTGTTGCGGACCATCAAATTGTTGTAGTCTGACTGTTACACCATGTCCAAATCTTGTTTCCTTGAGTTGGAACCGTATCACCTCATATGATCTGCCTATTGTCAGGTCATCCAGTTTAGTGTAGATGGTGTCCACTCCAGCAGCAGTCGCTTCAAATGTTTGTAAAAAGCTCTATAAGAAGAAAACAATTTTTATTACAAAAAAATAATAATTTTTTTATTAATATAATAAATATAATATTTATATTAAATAACTTACCATGTTGAATTTTAATAGTTAACTGATAATTATGAGAAAATTATCATAATATTTATACTATTTTTTACCTGCATTCTTTATATATTTAAAAACTAGGGTGAGGGTCTAATTGGATTTTCATTAAATCAAAAATTTCACTATTTTCACAACAGAAAAATAATAAAATTATAAATAAAATTGAAAACAACATATATATTTTTTAATAAAAAATTACGCTTTTGTGTATGATAATTTACATATAGTTTATCGTTGTTTTTTTTTTTGCTAAAAATTTGATTGACCGTAAACTAATTCTTTAGACATTTACCAAAGTTATTTATTGAACGCAATATAATTACTTATTTTAAAAATTGCAGTGGATTTCTTTCACAACAAAGTAATAAAATTATAATTGAAAGGATAACTTGTATTTATTTAATTTACACATTGTTGATTTCAATTAATCCTTATGTCATCTTGTTTATTAATATATTCTTATACATGTGGTTTTTAATGTTTTTTTAAAAAAAATAATGATATGTGATTTGCATCACAAACAATCAAATTAAAAAAATTTACAATCATAAGTAAAAATGTTTTGTTGAAATCAATACTTGTTTATTTTTTATAGATCTGCACCTATTAAAAACATACTTAATATTTACAAAAAAAGTTATTTATTGAACGCAATATAATTACTTATTTTAAAAAATTGCAGTGGATTTCTTTCACAACAAAGTAATAAAATTATAATTGAAAGGATAACTTGTATTTATTTAATTTAAACTTTGTTGATTTCAATTAATCCTCATGTCATCTTGTTTATTAATATATTCTTACTTATGTGCTTTTTAATGTTTTTTGCAAAACAAAAAATAATGATATGTGGTTTGCATCACAAACAAACAAATTAAAAAAATTTACAACCATAAGTAAATATGTTTTGTTGAAATCAATACTTACTTAATTGTTTTTAAAAAAAAACCGCACCTATTTTGCATCAAAATAAAAAATAATATTCGTAAATTTTAATTACTTTATTATACTATTAATATTCAGAAATTTTAATACTATAATACAATTTATTATAAAAATCTTTGGTTATAGCCAGCCATAAGGCACTGAATCAAAATTGTCTAAAAATTTGCGTTTTGTTGATGATGGCTTGTATATTTTCGTTTCGGGAACAGAAATTACCTGGTGATCTTTTGTACGTCGTATATTTTTCGAAAAAATTGAAATTGGTCCAGAGTCAGCGTCGTTCTCTTGTAGAATCATTTGTTTTATGCTGTCGAAATTTATTATATTTGCGTTTTTGTAATTTAAGCAAATACCTTTAACTTTGCAACGAGTTTGCAAATTGTTCTTTGTTGTACTAAAAACTTGATACGCATAATTTTTTGGTCCACCGCAGACAAATTCAGTTATATAGCTTCCGACACCAAATTCCCCTTCTAATTCATCAGTCATACAACCAATGAAGTCACCTGTTGATGGATCGTATTCATCTTTCCGACTTATGTATATTACAGAGTCTGTATCATAATACAGAACTCTGTTATCAAGTTTCTCCAAATACTCGTACAGTTTGAGACGAGCCTGAGCAGTTGTATATGATGCAATGCATACATTTACAGTTGAAAGTGGTGTGCATGCCTCTTCTGCATACTCCCAGTTTACAATTAATGTTTCTTCATTAATTGGTAAAATGTGATTTACACTAATTGACGCATCTGTTATCAGTTCATATAAAACAGCAGGTGTATTTACTATAGTAGTTTTTGGTTGATTTTCTCTTTGACCAAATTTACCCCAGAAAGAGTTTAGCATTAATTTGGCCAAAGATCTTAAACCAATATTTTTAATAATATCGCCGTATTCAAGCTGTATATTTTCATTCTTCATAAACCCAACAATATATTGTTCTTGTTGTGAACGCGTTTCACACCATGTAGGAAAACCACTGGCAGATTGTTTCATTTTCAAAAATTTGTTCATCATTTCTGTAAATAAACCAGAAATATTTGAAACTTTATCATATTGGGCAATTTCATATTCCCATATTTCAATTATTTCTAAAATTTTGTATCCTTTTTCTATTGCCTTGACCACTTCATCAAATATCCATGTTCCACGACTTAAAGCTTTCTCATTGTCGCTATGACAACACTCTGACTGACATAAATTTTTCGAGCATGTACGGCACAGTGTGAACATTAATTTATTGTTTTGTTTGATCGGTAGAACAGGGTGATACAAATTTTGTGTAGGAAGTATTTTACATTTTATCAATCCATTTTTGATTTTTAAATCAACCTGTTGGCATAGCTGATCACCTACATATATTTTAGGGTGGCCGATCGGAAATTTTCCATATTTACAGACCCATGGATAAAGTGAACATACATCAATATATTTAATTTTCTCGTCTTGTTCACATTTATAATACGTTCTTGTATTACCTGTTCTACCACCAAAAAATGAATTTCGAGCATTAAGTGATAGTTTATCTAAGAGAGGATGATTGGTTACATATTCGTGTATTTGTTTATTCTGATGGAGTTGTTTCAAAAATTCGCATTGCCACATTTCTATTACATCATATCCAAAAGATTTCAATCTATTTGTTTTTGCTAATGTGTTTTCATATCGAAGCTCAAATGTTTCAGCAGATTGATTAGATATCGGCTTGTCTCTATTGTGTTTTATACAAACAGGATGACCATGATAAAAACAACCATGAAATTCAAAAATTTGTTTTGTTTCAACACAATATCCATCTACCATTACACCATTTACAATGGCTTCTTTTTGTTTTGCTGCAAACTGTATATTAATTTTTCTCTTTTTTTCTTCATACAATAGCCATTGTGTAGCTATTTTTGACTGTCTGTCTCTATTTCTATAGCCGCCCATTGGTATAATTGCAATTGTGTTGGCTTGTAAAAAATTTCGTCTAAAAACTAAATTACACGCCGAAGCTATTGTTGTCGCGTCTGTAAATGGACAAACATTACATTCTGCAAGCATTAGTTTTCTAAATTTTAAACAGGCCTCTGTTAAAATATTGACATCACTCGCACAATAGTTTTCAATTTCTTTCTGTAAATTGAATTCCTGGTTTTTATTGAAATTATGCCATTTTAAAAACGTTTCGCGTTCATCTGCTTTCATTTCGTCACAGCCATAGAATTCTGTAGATGGTAGGCATCCAATATAATTTTTATTTTCTAGTGTATTGAAAAAATGTGGAAAATACCCTTTTTTAAATGTGTCTGGCAAATCAAAAGCTTTTGGTAATTTAGAAAGAGCCATAGGGAAATAATTTATAGAATCTATAAATTTTATGTTCTGTATTTTCATCATAATAATTTTTGTACCCTGCATAATTAAATCGGGTGTAAAATCGGATTTTATAAGTATATAATTCAATATAAACTGATGGTCAAACGATTTACCATTATGCGCAATTACTATGATATTTTTAAATTTTTTCCTCAGTGCCAATAGGTTTTGGAGGAATAGATCTATTACATTTTCATTGTATATAGTCTGTCTAAAACCACAATTTTGACAAAAGACCAAATTATTTTCCTCAATACAGATTTCACAACATTTATTAAATATACACAAATTTGGTTCGTGTAAATTAATTACTGTATTTGGTGATTTTTCTGCAATAATTTTTTCCTGCCGGATCTCCAAATCGTAAAAAATAAATAATTTATTTTTAAGACTGGATGTACTTGTGTTTCGTTGTATGAAGCATAAATGATCCTGAGCAACAAATTTTGTACAAATTGAACAGAAATATTCACCACAAATGTGTATTCTGTCTGTACGGGTAGTTTTCAAACAGCTAAGACACCTTTTGATGTAGGCACAAATATTAGTCTTTTCAATGAATATAGTCAAATGGTTATTATAACAACTCTGACCTCTAAATAATCTGTTGCAATTTGTGCATGGTATTTCAGGCACAGTTTCTTTTTTACAGTTTGGGGATTTTTGGCAACAAGGACATTTTCTCCCCACAGTAATGCGAGTTTTTATTATTGTACGGAATATGGCATCATGTCTGACAAAAATATCGACAACAGAAAGCTGCTGTTAATGAAGATATCACATTATAATGATTTTTGTGATATAGCAAATTTAAATTTTTACCATCTGTTTTGCCATCATAAATAACATCTCTGCCTTTTGTACCATATTTGTATACAACAATATTGTAGTTTTCACCAAAATGTTGTTGAAACTGTTGAAGTTCTGAAGTACCAGCCCCCTCCGTTGGTATGTTTATTTTTGTTGTCTATAGTAAATTCATAGCTCTAATAGTTTGAATCTTATGTGCATCTTTCAAAATATGTTTATTTTTGTAAGCAGCATCATTTTCTACCACGGCTATAGCTACAACCAAAGCTCTAGGCAGACAAATATAATCTTTATTTTTAATTGTTAGTATCCCTTTGCGCTTAGCACTCTCCTCATCAAAAGAGTTATAATTCTTGCCACGTGCTCTACCTATTGGTATTCTAACAGATGTTATTTGCATGCAGAAATTGTCTGTGCTGAGACCTTCGAAATTGCTTTGATAAATTTTTGATATAAGGTCCCAGACTTCGTCTATGCTAATTAAAGATGCTGGTTTAAAATTAATCCATCCAGGAGAGCATTCTAATATACTGTTATCACAAAATGTGATTCTTACCTGATCGGTAGGTAATAGTCCATCTGATATATATTGAATAATTTCTTCTACAGCCTTTTTAATCCACCCTGTAGGTTCCTCATTTTCCGGCACTTCTTTAATCGAAAATTCTACGCGACGTCCGCGTAAATTAAAACGTTTCACTAACGTTACTGATTCGCTTAAAATATTGAAACCCGACATATTGAATAGTTAAATTGGAACTAAACATAATAGATATTTATTTAACCTTTATATCTAGAAATAAAAAGCATTGCATACTAAAATTCATTTGTATATTTTCCCCAGTTATACATTAATATTTATCTTTTGATTTTATAAAATATCTTTTTTATTTATCCAAGAGTTATGTGTACTATCAAAACCAAGCCACTTAACAAGTACTTTGTCACCCCTTTGCTGCACTATTTTTTCAACTAGATATGAGTCTGAATTTTTTGTTTTTTGCATTTCATATTCGTAAAAACCCCCCCATAATCGGTTGTTCTTTATAATCAATTAGAGAATATGTTGTGGGGTTTGTAAAATTAACTTTTGATATTTTAAAAATTTCAGTAGACCAGCTTGGCTCATATCCTTTTTGAAAAGTACCTTTGGTTTTACTGATGCGCACAAAATCATTTACCTTAAATTTGGCTTTATTATATAATTTAGGTCTATTGTAAATTGTTGATAATAAATGTTTTTCGTTTTTCTTTGTTACCTGATAAGGTTTCATTTTTATAGTACGATGCCAATTATAATTATATTTTTTTATTAAATCATCTATAATTAAAATCCAATTGTAATTACCATTTAAACTAAATTGCTTCCACATATTATTTTTTAATGTGCGATTAAAACGCTCACAAATGGAGGCTTTAAGTTTTGTGTATGTGTGATAGTGATTTATTTTATTGGTTTTCATTAAGTTTTGAAAGTTATTATTAAAAAATTCTTTTCCTTGATCAGAATGAATATTTTTTGGATTTTTTTTACTTTTATTAAAAATATTCTTCATAGCGTTTGTCACATCTATTCCATTTTTAGACTTAACCGGTTCTGCATAAGCATATTTTGAAAAAATATCAATAACAGTAAGAAGATATTTAAAACCTTTATTAAATTTTGCAAATGGAAGCATTTCTACTAAGTCAATCTGCCAAGTGTCATTTACTCCTTTCTGTTTAACTTGTCGTCGTTTGAAATTTATGCAGCTCATCTACAATTGACTTTTTACTCATACCTTAGGCTTCTAACTAACTTATTAACGTGATTACAATTAGTTTTATAACTTCTCTCAAAGTATAAAGTTTGATTTTATGAAGATGCAGAAAAAAATAATGTTTGTTGATTTTCAATTTGTGATTGGTAATGGAAGACAGCATTTCATAAAGGAAATGGCTACATTAAAACAAGGATCTCTATTATCGGAATTTTATTTATTTAAACCACCATATCCTAAGGAGGAGCTAAACAAAGAAACTTTGCAACAAAATGACTATAATAGGGAAAATATAAACGGTCTAGAATGGGAAAATGGTGTTATCGAATACAACAGTTTACCATTTATATTTAAAAGTCTTGAACAGTACACAATTTTTGTAAAAGGTAAACAAAAAAAAGATATACTTAACAAATATCTACCAAACACAACAACAACAACAATTGTGGATTTAAATAATACGACACCTAGATTGATAGAACTACGAAATTACGGGGTATATTGTACGATACACTCTACAGAGCATCAAAATTCAAAAAAATGTGCTTTAAAAAACTGTTTTAATATGTTTAGCATATGTTAAAATATAATAAAATTGATTTCTAAAAAATATTGTTTATTTTTCAAAAGCCATTTTGTTTAGTTATATTTGTAATGTCAAAATGGAAACACATATCTCCAGAGATACCTGTAATTTGCTTCTTGCCTATCATTATTTTTTGAACGAAGATCACACAGCAAAAATTTCATCTGGTTTTCACCCCGATACATTAAAACCGATAGTACTTACTTACTTACTCGGCGCTACAGCTCTAGTGAGCCAGGGCCGAGGAAAGACTATGTTTCCATAGGGCTCTATTTGCGCAGCATTCCTCCAGCTTCCGGTAATGTTGAGCATCCTCACGTCCGTTTCAACACCGTCCTCCCACCGAAGACATGGTCTCCCTCTTCTGCGCCTACCCTCAGGTTTGGAGTCAAAGCTAGCTTTGGCTGGAGATGTATCATCCATTCGCACAACATGACCTAGCCAGCGTAGTCTTTGTATGCGGCATTTTTTGACTAGGTCAGCCTCCTGATACATCTCATATAGCTCGTGATTAAAGCGGATTCTCCAAACCCCATTAACGTTGAAGGGACCAAAGATACAACGAAGAATTTTTCTCTCGAAAGACCCTAAGAGCTGCTCATCAGTACTGGACATTGTCCATGACTCTACTCCGTACAGAAGTACTGGAATGATGAGTGTCTTATATAGTGTTATCTTGGTCTTTCGAGAAAGCGAACTTGACCTCATAAGCTTACTCAAACCAAAATAGCAGCGATTGGCGAGGATAATTCTTCGTTTGATCTCTAGGCTGGTGTTATTGCCTTCTGCTGTCACCATACAACCGAGATATATAAATTCTTTGACCGTCTTAAAGTTGTACTCCCCAATGGTGACATTTTGACCTATACGGTGGCTGAGGGCGTTGTTAGATGAAGCCACCATGTATTTGGTCTTGGTCCCGTTTATTTGCAGACCTAACCTGCTTGCACATTCTTCCACAGCTGCGAAGGCTTCACTGACGTTTCTCTGCGTTCTGCCGATGATATCCAAGTCGTCAGCATATGCAAGGATCTGGGTTAACTTGTTGTAGATTGTGCCGCTTGTTTCAATCCCAGATTGACGCACTACCTTTTCAAGTGCGATGCTAAATAGGTCACATGATAGTGCATCACCTTGCCTGAAGCCTCTGTGCGTTTCAAAGATTCTGGAGGTGTTGTTGTCGCATCGAACTGCGCATAACGTACAGGCCAGTGTCATCCTGCAGAGATTGACAAGCTTTGCAGGGAAGCCGAATTCCATCATGGCCTGTAGGAGCTTGTCTCTCCCTACCGATTCATACGCAGCCTTGAAGTCAATGAAGAGATGGTGGGTACTTACATTGAATTCCTTACACTTCTCCAGAATCTGTCGCAGTGTGAAGACCTGGTCTGTTGTAGACTTACCAGGTCTGAAACCGCATTGGTAACGGCAGATGTTCTGCTCCATATATGGTTTCATGCGTAAGCAGATAATTGATGACAGGATTTTGTACGCTACATTCAAGATGCTGATACCTCGGTAGTCGGAGCAGTTAAATCTATCGCCTTTCTTGAATATAGGACAAATTAGGCCCATGTTCCACTCAGTGGGCATTCTTTCTTCGGTCCAAATTTTTACAATGATTTGGTGAATCTTGACCAGGTGATTTGTTGTTCTTAAGTCTCCTGATGGCATTTTGGACCTCCTCCAAAGTTGGTGGTGGTTCTCTCTGGTAATTGAGTGGACTATGGGGATGTGCTGTATGCACTTCTGTAGTATCGGTTATTGTTGGCATCTCACTACATAAAAGCTCCGAGAAGTGGTCTGCCCATCGCTCTAGAATATCCGAGGGGTTGGTTATGAGGTTCCCATGTTTGTCCTTGCAGGCGGTTGTCCTGGACTTGAAACCTTGCTGCTGCTGTCTCACTTTGTTGTAAAATTTTCGGACATCCGCTCTGTCTCTCATCCTTTCTAGTTCAGGGAACTGCTCGTTTTCATAAGCTCTTTTCTTCAAGTCTTCCCCAAACCGACGCGAATTTTTTCAGCGGAAAAATCCGCGCGGAATTCGCGCGGAAATCGCGCGGAAATTCGCCTAATAGCCCACACTGAGGCGGAAAAAAACGCGACTTAAACCTGAAAAAAAGTGTCATTAAATGAAAAAAATATTTGTAAACATAAAAGTTTTAGTTTTAAAGAAAAAAAAAATTATTAAAAGACGTACAATTTATAAGTAATAAAGAAGATCAAATTTATAAAATATATAAACTTTTCCAATTTAAAAAAAATTAATTAATACAAATATTTTTTTTTACTAGTTCTTAATTCAACAGCGACGACAATATGAATGACTAACTTGACAAATTTTCAATAATTTTTTTGACAATTGTTGCGAAAATTCATGTAAAACGCTGCATGCAGTGTTTTTTTTTGACAATTGTTGCGGAAAAAATCCCTATACAAAACGCGCGGAAAAATTCGCTGCAAATTCGCGCGGAATTCGCGTTAGTGTGTGCATCCTCATAAGCCGCCATGTAAATAAATTGTGCGGAAAAATTCGACCCGCGGTTGCGGAAAAATTCGCGCCGGTTTGGGGAAGGCTTCATTCGTATGGCACGGCGCTGTTGGTATTCTTCGTATGCTCCTCTTGTTCTTCTGCTCAACCAGCTACGGTACGCAATGTTTTTTGCCTCCAACAAGGACTTACATTCATCATCGAACCATTGGTTTCTAGTTGGTGGGACTGCAAAACCAATGGTTTGTTGTGCTGCCGTTTGAATGATGGCAGCGCACTGCTTCCATTGTTCTTCTACTGGGAGTTCAGAGCATACGTTGCGTTCGTGAACCATACGAGTTACTGTTTCGGCATATTGGCGGGCACAACTTTGTGATTTTAACGCTTCGACATCTATCTTGGGCGATGTTCTATTATGATGTCTGCGTTGGACGGATACCCGCGCTCGGAATTTTGCCATGACTAGATAGTGGTCCGAGTCAATGTTAGCGCCTCTGCGATTAATCACGTCCATAACGTTGGAAGCGTGCCGATTATCAATCACAAAGTGATCAATTTGGTTTGATGTTCTTTGATCCGGTGACCGCCAAGTGAGCTTATGAATATTACGATGAGAGAACTTTGTACTACTTATAACCATATTTTTCATTGCTGCCAAGGATATCAAGCGTAAGCCGTTGTCAGTGGTGATATCGTGGGCACTATGCTGACTAATCGTTTTTTCGAAGATGGGCTCCTTACCGATTTTAGCATTAAAATCTCCTACGACGATTTTAATGTCATGACGCGGACAGTCGTTATAAGCTCTATCAAGCTTATCGTAGAAAACGTCTTTATCCGCGTCCGCAGAATCTTCGGTTGGAGCATGGCAGCATATAACGCTGATATTAAAAAATTGTGCTCTTATGCGGATACGACATAGGCGCTCATTGATGGGGTACCAACCTATGACTTTATCTTTTAATCTCGGCCCCACCACAAAGCCGCATCCTAATTTTCTTATTCTATCCTGGCAGCTGAAATATATCGCCCATGTTCTTCTATGATATTCTAGGGATCCTTTTCCTGTCCAATTCATTTCCTGAATTGCTGTTAGGTCTGCCTTGTATTCTGCAAGAATTTTTATTAGTTCGTTAGATGCACCTGGCGTGGAGAGTGACCGTACATTCCAGGTGCAAATTCTTAAATCATTGTCCTTTATACGTTTGCCGGATTTTTCGTTATTAAGTTCTCCGTTTTGTTTTTTTTCTTTCCTTTTCCTAATATATAAAACCGATAGTGGTAATATCAAAATTTGGTAAAACCCCAATGAAATTTAGTTATAGTCTTTGGATTATGTTTGTGCAAAACATATGCAGTGAAGATGAAGCTCATAATCTATCATTTTTATTGGACAACGAAGAATGGAAAGAGGTCATTAACATCAGGGATTTCATAACAAGCTATGCATATTTTAATTATATAAACGAGATATATATAAAAGATTATGTATACGAATATTACAAAATTTGTAAAACTTATAATGTGAAAAGATTAACACAGGAGCATTTTTTTTTACCAAAATTCAATAAATCGTTTAATTTTTCAAAACTATTTGTAGAAATACCTTTGTTAATTGCTGAAAAAAAATAAAAAACATAAATAAAAAATATATTTGATTTTTCTTTACTTTTTATTGGTTTTTAAACAAAATTACAGATTGTTTACTTATTATTGTTTACTTATTATTGTTTACTTAATATTAACTTTACTAAGATTATTTTTTATAAAACATTTTTGTCTGGAATTTTGATTGATTTTTTCTATAATATTTGTTTTTATTGTTTGATCTCCAAAAGAATCGAAATATTCGGCACATCCTTTTTTTGGAAAATGTATTACAAACCAATGTAAACCAGGTTCAGTGTCTGGATCTGAATTAACAACAATACAAAATGGTTTCTTTTTTATCTGTTTGGGGATACGATTAAAAGCATAAACGCCCCTAAAACAATTTTTTGTGTACTTATTCTTCTGAAGAATTCTTACAAGCTGTTGTGTATTCATGCTGTTCTGTAATATTTGAAATATCGTATATTTTTGATTTACACTTTATGTATTGAGATAAGAAGTCTTTTTTCTCTTTTCCGTTAACCAAAACGACAGGAAATTTGTTTAACTTTTTGCTTAGATTTTGTGTAATATTTTCATTGTACAAGTTTCCATTTGTGGCACAGTTTTGTTCTTCTGCTGTTAGTTTAGCGGTTGGGTATACATATTTGTATTCGTAATGTACTGTTTGTTATACTTACGGTTATAACATAAACCATATAAATCTGGAAATCTTCTAATTATCAATAAAACACATCAAATAATTAATTAAACCAGTAACAATTTATTTATCTTCTTTAAGTTATTTTTAATATTTCTTTTATTAACTCAAAAGTCCAGACCGACTTTACTTTAACGCGACTACGAATCAACTCAACTCTATTAATCAAATTATAAAATCCAAGTCAACCCTTTTTGGTAAAACGTGGCCTTGATTTTTATTCTCACAAATAATAATCAAGGTCTCATTACCGTCGTTCAATCACCTGAGCATTCAACTTTGCTTAATTAGCAAAAGTGCTAATTAAGCAAGTCGATTTCCGCTACAGTTATTAATTGCTAATATTAATTTAGGGAATTAATATTAGTGCGTTTATTGCACAAGTAATTGAAAGACAGGGTGACTTGTATTTTATACAACACCTCCCAATCCCCGAAGAAAAAGACCAATTTGTAAAATTGGACTTTTTCCTGGAAACTGGGGTATAGTTGGTCCCCGCGCTCGGAATTTTGCCATGACTAGATAGTGGTCCGAGTCAATGTTAGCGCCTCTGCGATTAATCACGTCCATAACGTTGGAAGCGTGCCGATTATCAATCACAAAGTGATCAATTTGGTTTGATGTTCTTTGATCCGGTGACCGCCAAGTGAGCTTATGAATATTACGATGAGAGAACTTTGTACTACTTATAACCATATTTTTCATTGCTGCCAAGGATATCAAGCGTAAGCCGTTGTCAGTGGTGATATCGTGGGCACTATGCTGACTAATCGTTTTTTCGAAGATGGGCTCCTTACCGATTTTAGCATTAAAATCTCCTACGACGATTTTAATGTCATGACGCGGACAGTCGTTATAAGCTCTATCAAGCTTATCGTAGAAAACGTCTTTATCCGCGTCCGCAGAATCTTCGGTTGGAGCATGGCAGCATATAACGCTGATATTAAAAAATTGTGCTCTTATGCGGATACGACATAGGCGCTCATTGATGGGGTACCAACCTATGACTTTATCTTTTAATCTCGGCCCCACCACAAAGCCGCATCCTAATTTTCTTATTCTATCCTGGCAGCTGAAATATATCGCCCATGTTCTTCTATGATATTCTAGGGATCCTTTTCCTGTCCAATTCATTTCCTGAATTGCTGTTAGGTCTGCCTTGTATTCTGCAAGAATTTTTATTAGTTCGTTAGATGCACCTGGCGTGGAGAGTGACCGTACATTCCAGGTGCAAATTCTTAAATCATTGTCCTTTATACGTTTGCCGGATTTTTCGTTATTAAGTTCTCCGTTTTGTTTTTTTTCTTTCCTTTTCCTAATATATAAAACCGATAGTGGTAATATCAAAATTTGGTAAAACCCCAATGAAATTTAGTTATAGTCTTTGGATTATGTTTGTGCAAAACATATGCAGTGAAGATGAAGCTCATAATCTATCATTTTTATTGGACAACGAAGAATGGAAAGAGGTCATTAACATCAGGGATTTCATAACAAGCTATGCATATTTTAATTATATAAACGAGATATATATAAAAGATTATGTATACGAATATTACAAAATTTGTAAAACTTATAATGTGAAAAGATTAACACAGGAGCATTTTTTTTTACCAAAATTCAATAAATCGTTTAATTTTTCAAAACTATTTGTAGAAATACCTTTGTTAATTGCTGAAAAAAAATAAAAAACATAAATAAAAATATATTTGATTTTTCTTTACTTTTTATTGGTTTTTAAACAAAATTACAGATTGTTTACTTATTATTGTTTACTTATTATTGTTTACTTAATATTAACTTTACTAAGATTATTTTTTATAAAACATTTTTGTCTGGAATTTTGATTGATTTTTTCTATAATATTTGTTTTTATTGTTTGATCTCCAAAAGAATCGAAATATTCGGCACATCCTTTTTTTGGAAAATGTATTACAAACCAATGTAAACCAGGTTCAGTGTCTGGATCTGAATTAACAACAATACAAAATGGTTTCTTTTTTATCTGTTTGGGGATACGATTAAAAGCATAAACGCCCCTAAAACAATTTTTTGTGTACTTATTCTTCTGAAGAATTCTTACAAGCTGTTGTGTATTCATGCTGTTCTGTAATATTTGAAATATCGTATATTTTTGATTTACACTTTATGTATTGAGATAAGAAGTCTTTTTTCTCTTTTCCGTTAACCAAAACGACAGGAAATTTGTTTAACTTTTTGCTTAGATTTTGTGTAATATTTTCATTGTACAAGTTTCCATTTGTGGCACAGTTTTGTTCTTCTGCTGTTAGTTTAGCGGTTGGGTATACATATTTGTATTCGTAATGTACTGTTTGTTATACTTACGGTTATAACATAAACCATATAAATCTGGAAATCTTCTAATTATCAATAAAACACATCAAATAATTAATTAAACCAGTAACAATTTATTTATCTTCTTTAAGTTATTTTTAATATTTCTTTTATTAACTCAAAAGTCCAGACCGACTTTACTTTAACGCGACTACGAATCAACTCAACTCTATTAATCAAATTATAAAATCCAAGTCAACCCTTTTTGGTAAAACGTGGCCTTGATTTTTATTCTCACAAATAATAATCAAGGTCTCATTACCTTCGTTCAATCACCTGAGCATTCAACTTTGCTTAATTAGCAAAAGTGCTAATTAAGCAAGTCGATTTCCGCTACAGTTATTAATTGCTAATATTAATTTAGGGAATTAATATTAGTGCGTTTATTGCACAAGTAATTGAAAGACAGGGTGACTTGTATTTTATACAACACCTCCCAATCCCCGAAGAAAAAGACCAATTTGTAAAATTGGACTTTTTCCTGGAAACTGGGGTATAGTTGGTCCGTGTTTCGTTATGGTACATTACATGTATATAAAATTATTGATACAAAAAAAATATATTTGATAAAAAATCTTTTTTCATATATATAAAAAATTGATAATGATAATTATAAAAGAAATTATAAACAAAATTAATTATCTCTTTAACATATTATTACAAAAAATTTAATAGGAAATTTAATCATCTTACTTAATGAATTTATCAAAACTAATATGCATGTATAAAATTTAAATTATTAACAGAATTATAAAAATGAGTTTAATGACAAAAATGTATTAACAAAATTATAAAAATCAATTAACTAATATGAATATGTGAAATTTAAATTATTAACAAAATTATAAAAATGGATGACAAAAATGTATTAATTACTTATTACAAAACCATAAAAATGAATCAAATAACGAAAATTTATTAATTACTAATAACAGAATTATAAAAAAGAATTAAATAACAGAAATTTATTAATTACTTATTACTAAACTATGAAAATGAATTGAAACCATAAAAATGAATTAAATAACGAAAGTTTAATAAATACTAATAACAAAATTATAAAAATGAATTAAATAACAAAATTTTATTAATTACAGTATATACTTATTTTTTATTTAAACAAATTTATGAAATGAATAAAAAATATTAACTTTACTAAGATAATTATGAAAATAAATTTATGTATATATATTCTATATATGAAATGGATCAATTTAACTTAAAAAAAAAAGAATTTACTGTACTTCACTTGAAAATCCTTTTTGTAACTTACTATGTACTACATTTCGTTTAACCCTATTGATATAAAATATTAAAAATTGAAACTAAAAATTGAAACTAAGAGAAAATTGAAAATAATAAAGAATTAAACAATTCATTCCCTAAGGGATAGTAAGAAAATAAAATAAGATAGCAGAAGAGTAAAATAAGATAACAATAAAAAAAATTAACTATAGTGTATTTAGTTAAGTCAGTCCCTAAAAGATCGCACATGAGAGTCTACGTGTTCGTCCGACAGTTTAGTTCGTACTTGTCGTGGTGGCGTTTTTGGTATTGGCGGATGTCGTGTTTCTGTCCTGTCCTATCTGTCCGTACTTCTAGGTGGTAATTCGTAGTTATCGGTCCACGGGCTGTCTCTTCTCTCCTCTGTCGAACTCTGTATCCGTCTATCTCTTCCCCTGTCCACTATAGTTTCCCTTTTCCTACATTTTTTTACTCCGAAATATATGATTATTGTGATGACCAATATACTGAGTATTATGGAATTTGAGGTAGACATGAGTTTTAGCGCAAACATGTTTTCATGATTTTCTCTAGCTTTTCTTATATCTTCCGTTAATTGCGACAATGACTGGCTACGTTTCGTGAATTCCTTATTAAGATCTTCTGGGTTTAACATTTTTATCGCCGTAGATTCAAACTTTGTTTCTTCAATAGGTACCCATGATCTATTCTCTATTTGAATTTCGTCCAATTTTGAAAATTTGAATTTTGTGTCGTCTTTTATCTGTGCTTCCAAACCGGCTGCATAGGTAACTCCATATGTTCTAATAAAAATACACATTTCTCTTTTAGTGTCACTATTCCGGTTCCTTTCAGTGTGATCTTATAGTTTTGTGCCTGACATAACGCTACCAGGGTGCTTTCTCGCGGAAACATAAATAGCCATGTATTGGGTAGTTTCATTGGCACTATATGATTTTCTAAATGGGTAATCACTCGATATTGGCACAAATTCTGTTTATTTTTTCGAGTCAATTTCCTATTTAAAAAATGCTCTATCAAACACTGCAGAGGTGTGGTTCTAAAAGCTTCGGCTGAATTTGCTTGCATACTTTTAAAATGCGATTTTCTTCAGTACTGATTTCTCTACAAGCCACTGCGTACTCTTCATTAGAGTAATGTACAAAATGTCCTGCAGAGTTATTTGCTAAATAATCCCACTCTGGTGTCAGTACTACCAGGTCGGCGTCGTATTTTCGGGGTATAGGATATACTTTATTCAGAGTATATTCATCTTTTTGTAAGACCTGGATTTTAATGCCTAATTCCCCTCCCATGTATGCTAAGGTAACAGTAGCTAGCTGGTTGATTACCTCTGGCGAGTATAATTCTTCATGACCTGTTCCGGCTGTCAAATTTTTAATCAAATCAGTTAAGAATTGAGAGTCTATTACTAACGGATGTATACGATGTTCTTGTAAAGCAGTAATAATAGACTCTTGTTCTAGTAGGTAATCATACACTCTTTCTAATTCGGCGAGCGCGAATACAACCACACGATTCAGCTCTAACTCTACCCAAATGTCTCTCGTGTCTGCTTTAATAATCGCTAAGGTGTTCTCAAATTTTGTACTAAGTCTGTCCAAATTTTCGTCCAATTTGATTGCTTGTGTCGTTAGGTTCCCCGTTACCTGTTTCATGAATTCGAAATTTGATGTCATCGCGACGGTTTGTTTGTCCAATAGTTCTAACATCGTGCCACCGTCCTTTTGAAGTTTGTCTAGAGTACTGTAAATTCGGTCCGAGTCTTGTTGGTCCATGGTCCCAAATAGTCCTTTCGATAAGGATCCTATTAAGTCTATAGACCCCCTTTTTTGTCTCCTGAAAAAATGATTAAGTCCCGCGGTCAATTTTTCTATTTTGGTCGTCCATAAAACTATTTCATTTTTCCATAATCTACAGCTTTTACTATTTTGCGAGCTAACTAATGCAGTACATGTATTATTTAATTTTCTATCTAATCTATCTAAAAAATCCCTAATTTCTACTTCACTATTTATGCTTAATTTAGTGTAAACTATAATTTTATCCTTATATTCTAATATTCTACCTAAATTCTCGAAAATAACTTCCGTTGATCCCACATTTTGTATTTCCCACGGCATCCCAGCTACCGCTTTAAATATCGAAATAAATATTAATGTTTTGAACATTATACCACCTGAAAAAAAAATTAACTGTTTACTAGAGGAACAAAAAATTTGTTGAAATATTATTTATTTTAAAAGAGGAAAAAACTATGAGTTTAAAATTATAATTTGTTCATAAAGCTAGGTTTTATACTTGTTGTTCCACTAATATTCTGTGGCGCCACCCAGTATGGCATAGATTGGTCGTTGTCTCCAATTCGCTTTTGTTTTGAAGTAAGGTCCGTAAAAGAATTGAGAAAGGATTATACCAAATTATCAATCTTGAGTTTGGTTTGATTGTAAATTTTAATTATAATTATTCTAGTGTTGCACTTGAATAAAGTAAGGATTTTTTTTGTTTTGTGTTAATGTATGCAAATTTGAATTTAAAACTGAAAAAAAATGTATAAAATGTTGGGAAAAAACATGAATAAAATGTTGGGAAAAAACATGGTTACTAAAATTTCGGTTACTTCGGTTGTTCGGCCGAAATTAATACCAACAGCTATAGATGAGCTTCATCCAATCTCACCAACCGCTAGTTTTGAGCCAATAGCACCGTTGATTCCTGGTGACTATTGGAATCCCAGGCTAGTGATTCCTATTAACACTCCACGTGTGACAGGTTGTGGTATTACCTGCATTGGTGGAGTAATTTCTAAGGTTTGTCCTAGGTTGGGCATTGGTCCTTCGGCGTTCGCCATATTCAAAGGTAAGTGTATACAAAAAAATTATTTATATTTTTTTTTAAAATATAATATGTTATTGTAGTTGAAACAATTAAGACAGAAAATGAATTTGAAACTGTTGCGGACGATATGGTAATAAATTCTCCCGATGTGATTGTCGTTGGAGCACATAAAAATCAAATTAAAAAGTAAGTAAACAAATAATTTTTTTAAAAAAAAAATTAATGAAATTTTTAGGTGTAGGGTTCGGATTTCCAGGTGTTCTCAAATAGAACGAATGCTTAACCTTTTCAGTGCGCGATGTGTCCCCGTCAATTTGTGCGGAATCACCATTTGTGGTTACATCGTTATCGCACTCATGGTGTAGCGGATTAACAGCTGCTAACCTGTTCGTTTTGCAGTTTCACTACAAAAAAACCATTCCATATGAGGCGACATGTGGGGACCCATCAAAAATTACGGGCATTCAAGTGTCATGTATGTTGTCGCCGATTTGGAAGGAAAGAACATTTAACATACCATATGAAGAGTAAGCATGACGGGATTCCCATATTACCTGTATATTCAAATAAAAGAAATTTGTACCATCTGAAGAAATATTTTAAAAGGTATGTATATAAGAAAAATTAAAATAACCAATAATTATTTTATTTCTTTTATTTTAGTGAGCCCATCACCTGATAGTTGGCTGAAATATTAATTGTTTTATGTGTGGAACTCTTCAAAATTTATTCATTTAAAGTTCAAATATTTAGTATAGAAGTAAAAAATCATATTTTATAAAAAATTTATTTTTATGTATATTATAAAACAGATAAAGTTAAGGATTATTTTAACGTTAAATTATTAATGTGAGAGTAATATTTGAAAAGAAATAAAAAAATATTCTATAATTTTAAATTAAAAAAAATATAAGTAAATTACACAAAAAAAATATTATTATTGAATTTGGATAAAGTAAGAAAATTCAATCAAATAAAGTATAATATCGTTATCTATAATCCAATTTTATTGTTGTTGTTTTTTTTAAAAAAAAATTTCCTTGGTATATAGACGTATATCTGGTAATAAGAATAATTATTTGCTATTTTGCTGATTATGCTAATTTTTATCTTACTGCATTTTTAAGGTTGATTTTTTTTATTAGATTTAATACCGAGTTGTGTATTTTGTATAGTATATTACAAAAGGTATGAAAGAACCATGTTGTGTTGGAAATCATTTTGTATAGGAAAACTTTTTTATATCGGTTTGAAGCGAATTAGAATAGTTTGCGAACAACAAGAAAATTGAAGATTGATTTTTTTTTTAATGTAAGATGGTGTGGCGATCGTAAGATAGTATTATTTAATTGTCCAGGGTAATTTGAATATTTTTGTGTCAATATTGTTTTGTAATTTAAAGAGAATATAATTGTGAGAAGAATATAAAAATAAATGGGGAATGACTAATTTACTGTGTGAAACTATAAGATGAGTTTTAGGGAATGATAAATTTATTGCTTAATTTTTCCGTCAGACCATAATTTTAATCTATTGTTATGTACATTACGCAATTTCCCTTTAATTTTTATTATAGTGTTTAAATTGTTCGGTACTTCTACTACTTCAAATGGACCTAGCCAATTTAAACTGAGTTTGTGGTCCTTACACGGATTCATTAACAAAATCTTATCGCCGATTTTATAACTACTCAAATTAGATCTTTTGTCATAGTAGAATTTTGATCTTAATTTGCTGGTTTTAAGATTTTCACGAGCTATTTTACATATTGTTTGCAGCTTGTATTTCACTACATTTCCTATATTTTCATTATTGTATAGAGGCTCTACCGATCGTTTCAAGTTGCTGGGTAGAGGATCACAGAAACCGTACAATACAAACAGTGGCGAGTACTTTGTTCCTTCGTGAGGTGTATGATTATGTGTAGAAACAGCGCCGCAAGCCACTCGTCCCAAGTTTGTACGTTTCTCTCCACAATCATCTTCAAATATTGCACTAATGGTCCATGGCGGCGTTCTAATGATCCATTGGACTGAGGATGATATGCTGTTGTTTCTATTTTTCTAATTTTTAATATTTTGCACAATCCTTTGAATATTTGGCTTGTAAAATTCGTTCCTTGATCGGTAATTAATCGTTTCGGAATTATCGAATAACGCAAAATAATATTTTTATAGAATGCTTGTGCCACAGTAGTTGCCTCCATATTGGGTAATGCGATACAGTCCAACATTTTTGACAAATCGTCCTGGAAACTGAGAATGTATTTGTTTCCTAGATTAGTAACGGGGAAAGGTCCCACGATGTCCAAATACACTTTGTCAAACGGCCTATTAGCCGTATCAGTAATAGCCATTGGTAATTTTGTCACTTTACCACGTTTTGTTATTTGGCACTTAGGGCATTTTACAATATATTTTCTTATTGTACTCAACATATTTTTCCAGAAATAATGTCGTCTTAGTCTTTTGTACGTCTTTATTATCCCTAAATGTCCTCCTATGGGTGTATCGTGATTTTGTCTTATTACCTCCCCAATTTCATTCCAGTCTACTAATTCTATCTTTTTTGTCCATTGCTCTTTTGGCACAGTTTTATCGTTCTCGTCATCACTGTCAGTTGATTCTTCGTCTGATGTCAAAATTTGTGTGTCATTCAGTTGGTTGTCCTGTTTTAATTTTGCTGTCTGTGCTCTGGTTAAAATATTTATATTGAAGCCGTATTTATCTGATATTTTGATATTTTTCTCATCAATATTATTTAACTTTTTGTTTTTTATTTGATCAGTTAATTTAGTTTTTATTATTTTATTATTTTCCTCTGATTCTATATTAATAACCTCGTTATATGGAATCCTACTGAGCGCATCGGCGTTACCATTCTTTTTACCTGGTTTATATTTTATTTGAAAAGTGTATTCTGCCAATCGAATTTTCCATCTATTGATCCTGCCCTCTGGGTTTTTCTTATTATACTCACATATGAGGGGCTTATGGTCCGTGAATACTGTAAAATTTCTTCCAAGTATATATGTGCGAAAGTTTCGTATTGCCCAATAGATGGCTAACATCTCTTTCTCGATTGTAGCATAATTCCTTTCTGCTTTCCCCAATACTCTACTAGCATAAGCTATTGGTCTATCCATTCCCTCTTCGCCTTGCGATAAAACTGCACCTAAAGCATAATTGCAAGCATCCGTTGTTATATTAAAAGGTTTGGTAAAATCTGGATATGCAAGGAGGGGAGGATTAACCAATAACAGCTTTACCTTTTCAAATGCTTTCTGATGATCTTCTGTCCATTTGAAAGTTTGCGACTTAGTTGCCATTTTGTAAAGTATCGTACCAGCTTCTGCTAAGTTTGGCATACACGGACGGTAATAGTTAACTAATTCCAAAAAAGATTGTAATTCTTTTGTTGTTTGAGGTGCAGGATGATCCTGGACACACCTTGTTTTTTCGGGATCAGGCTTAACTCCTTCGGACGTAATCTTATGTCCGAGGTACACCACTTCTTTCCTCAGAAACTTAGACTTTTCTGGCTGAAGTTTTAAATTGTGTTCCCTAAGTCGCTGAAACACCATTCTCAGTTTTTCATCATGATCTACCAGATTTTTTCCATAAACCACTATGTCGTCTAGGTACACGAAACATTTGAAACCTTGGAGGTCTGCCAGTACGCAATTCATAACTCTTTGAAACGTTGCTGGAGCACCAGTCAGACCGAATGGCATTCGTTTAAATTCGAAGTGGCCGTATGAGGTGCTGAAGGCTGTTTTTTCTTGGTCTGTTGGTTCCATTTGGACTTGGTGGTAACCACTGGCTAAATCTAAGGTTGTAAAATACCGGGATCCTCCTAATTGGTCCAAAATTTCTTCTATGCGGGGTAGCTGGAAAGCATCGCCTATGGTAATTTCATTCAATTTTCTAAAATCTATTACAACTCTATATTTTTTTTACCATCAGCACCAGCTTTTTTAGGTACAACTAATAATGGGGCATTCCAAGGACTCTTACTTGGTTGGATTATGTCCTCGGATAACAACTTTTCGACCTCTTCATTAATCACCTGTTTGTGACATTCAGCCAATCTGTACTGTTTGCTATTTATTGGTATCGCATCAGTTTTAATGGGTATTGAATGCGTAATTCCCTGAACACAGCTTAACTTGTCACCTGATAAATGGAAAATTTCGTGGCATTCCTCACAAATTTTCTCCAATGCTTTCCTCTCCTCCCAATTTAATGTGTCATCATCAGAACATAGTGATTTCTTTAATGTTTGTATTCTTTGTTCTACTTCGGTATTTTGCTCAGCACTATCATAATTAAATAAGTGGCGAATATGTGCTATTGGTTCGTCCATTTTATTTTTATTTTTTCTCAATTTTACTTTATTTTTTATTGTAGACCATTCTCCCAATTCCTGTACTGTATACTCCTGCAGTGGTAACAAATCTGGTTTAAATTCAGGTAATTCTATATCTTTTTCAGTTAAATTCATTAATGCAACTATTAATTTACCATTATGTATTGATCCTATACTATTAGACATAAATAATCCATTTCCAAAATCCTTTTTTAAACAAACAACATCACCAGTTGCTTCAACATTTAATTCAAATATTTTTTCAGTACGAGCTGATATAATTACAGGTTGCAAATTTTCTGTGAAATCGATAAGATTTTGTGTCTCCTCAAAATTCCTAATATTTTCAAGTTCGGCTGGATTATTACCAGCACTTGAAACATTTTTCTTGAATTGTTGGTTTTCATCATAACCCAAGAAATCAATGAGCTCGAGAGTCCCGTTATTAGTCTGGATTTCGTCAAGATTGACTGTTTTGTTTTCAGCTCCTGCACACAATACCGATGACTCGTTAACTTCACCCTTTCTCCAGAAAATATTTTCCTCACCCCTGAATTCAGAATTGGTTTTAAATTCTAAAACTCCCAAATTCGAATCGTTTAATGTATTACGATTGGGCATTTCAATAATTTCCGAAATTGATTTCTTAATTATAAGGGGATTTTCCATTTCCAGATTGGCTCTACTATTTAGAGCTCCGGGAATGACAATTCCAGAATAATTTTCTCCTACTACACCATCCTCTATTTCGTCTCGAACGCCTGAAAATATTGTACCTAAATTTGAATTCCCTAAATTTATTTCCACATTTTTTCTCCTTTCGTCTACTTCGTCACCTGAAAACCCTGTTTCAAAATTCCTACACATAGAAATATTTAGTTTCGAATTCTTATTAAAATTTGTATCTAGTTTTTTATTATAATTAATTGTTTTATTATTATTATTGAAATTTATTTTACTTTTATCAACTATAGGTAACTTAAATTCTATTTTATTTCTGTCCGTCTTTGGAAAATGTAGCGTCCGGTCCGGTCCAAGTATATTACAGTTCTCAGCCAAAATGTCATTCCCTAGAATTCCATCAGCCGGTAATTCACAATTATTGCCAACTACCTGAAAATCACAATTTAAATTTTCCGGTGTTAAAAACTTTCCATGGCATTTCCCTAACGTTTCACTCTGATCGTGAACAGTTCGAATTACCGTCTTTTCGTCCGTCTTAATGAGTGTGTCCTTGTCCAATGTGTCCCTTTTTAACAAACTGATTTGAGCTCCAGTATCCACTAATAAAGTTACGGATTGTTTTTTCGCGATATCAAGTAGAATCTTTACTAGAGGCTCAAATCTATTACTACCAACTTCAGCTACACTTCCACCCTCCTCCACACTACCAAGGGACGAGTTTAGGGATTTTGACTCATCCCTGATCCGTTTCCCTGTCTAGATTGGTATCGTTGTCGAGCGGACCATGTCAATTCGGTGTGACCCTGTCGTTCACACCAATCACAAATCGTTTGTTCCGTCACGTCTCGAATCGTATTAACCTGAGCGGGAATAGTAGCTGATACCTGTTGCTGTCTGTTGAATGGACAATTAGTGGCGATATGCCCCATATTTTTACATAAACGACACTCAATTTTAGGTGACACTTTCCGAGGTGCTCTGCATTCCCTACTAATATGGCCAGGCTGTCCACAATTGAAACGAGTCACCCTAGGTCCGTCTCTGTTAGGTGTTATGGATCGATTCCATTGATGGTTCATGCGAGGTATACCTGCTGGTCTATTTTGTTGCTGTACTGGTCTGTTTAATCTAT
Source organism: Rhamphomyia laevipes (assembly GCA_963920725.1). Classification (NCBI taxonomy): domain Eukaryota; kingdom Metazoa; phylum Arthropoda; class Insecta; order Diptera; family Empididae; genus Rhamphomyia; species Rhamphomyia laevipes. Next base: position 54,263,151 of record OY987255.1, on the reverse strand, counting down.
TGTCTACTGGTCCCAAATATTCACTGTCAATTTTTGTCCTCTGTAAATTTTGTATAAGATCCATTAGAATTTTTGTTGCATCCAAATTTGTCGGATTCGAATCTGTTAAACCGCGTCGCAATGGTTTTAATAGCTCCAGGGATTCTCTAGCAAATCTACATGAGTGATCCACAGTTTCCCGGAAGCTTAATGGATTTTGACCGACGATATATTGTTTAATCGTTTCCGATTGGAGTCCTCGAATAAAAGTCCGTCTAGCGGTCTCTTCAGCATCTTGAATAATTCCCTCGTGACCGCAGCCTTGAAGCAACCTAACTTTCTTTCCACCCGATCGGCGAATTGTTCCACTGATTCGTCCGGTATTTGAACACATTCCTCGATCTCAGTCCTAAGCTGTGGTAAGTCTTTATACGGTATAAACGCGTTTTCTAGAACTATTTTAAATTCACGAAAATTTTGTACAACACGGTCCATGAAAATATCCGCTGCTTTCCCTCGTAGTTTTCCTCTTATAATTTGGTTTATAACTACTGGTCTGTCAAGTTGGTCGGTTCGGAAGTATGCGTCATGTGCAAGAGAAACAAAATTTTGGAGGTCCAGTATCGTCCGATCACCCTCACCCGTAAAAATAGGTACGCCCTGAAAAAAAGTTCGATATGCCCGTTCTAATGGTATGGTCGTGTTGTTCTGATTGTTACTGTTTACCGTCATACCTAGATCATATGTGTGGTCTCTGGATAAAATATTTGAATTACGTCTACTGTTATTGTTATTATCATGTATATTACCTAAATCAACATTATTTAATCTATTAGTGCTACCCGTTCTTAAAGGATTTTCAAGAGGTTCCCTATTATTTTCCTGCGAATTATCATTGTTATTTCCTAAATTGTTATTCAAAGTACGGGGTACAGCCCCTTGTTTTTTAAACTGATCCATTTCGTAATCTTTTATGTTTGATTCTATCTCTATTAACTTAGAATTACTTTTTATGTTACTATTATTAATGAAACTTAAATTATGTTGATTTTTTTCTAAATTTTCAAAATTTGTATTAACGTAATTTGTACCTGTTTGATTCTGCACTCCTCCCACTGCTCCTATTGGCTCGTACTCTTCGTCACTAAATGATGATGTTTCTTGTTGATTATTTTCAGCAAAAGTAACAGAACTTCCTCTGTAATTTTCACTGAGCGTTGGTACTGGAATAGATGCTCTTGGAGTTGATTCAATTAGTGACGAATTTCCAAAGCTGATGTCTTCTTCACCCAATTCTTTGCTTTTACTATTGTTATTGAAAAGAGTATTATTTAGCCACGCAGCAACACTGACTGGTTTCTTCTCTTTATTTTTGTTGCTGCGGGTAACTGGTGCCATAAATTTATTAAAAATATTTTATTATGTATAAATTTAATTAAATTGTTATTATTTTTTTTTCTAATTATTTATATATACAAATCGTTATTATTTATTTTATATTTTTGTTTTATTATTTATTTTTATTTATTTATTTATATTTTATTTAATTTTTTTTTGAAATTTTTAAACCACGAACTCTATTTATTTATTTATATACAAAAAAAAAAATAACGTATTACTTATCATTTATTTATTACTACACTTCTTTTACAATATCTGAAATTTTTATTATTGTATTTAAATAATTACTTTACTTTCTCAAGAAAAAAAAATCACAACTAGTTTAATCTTTTCAACAAAAATACACTTAAATTTCTTTATTTTAAATAACTTAAAAAAACAAAAACAAAAAAACAAAAACTGTTTCTCCAATAATATTCTAAAATTTTAATTCATTCATTACACATAACACGAACTACAATTTTATTCAATTTTTCAATCATTAATTTATTCTAATATTTTATTTAATAAACCCGGTAATTTTTTCTAGTTTACTTTACTATTTAACAAAACATATTATTATCACAAATAATTTTTAAATTTAACAACATTAATACTAGTTATATATTTTAAAATATCTATTAAATTTTCAATTTAAAAATTTCTATCGCTTTATTAGTTTTCTATATAAAAATTTCACTGTTTATCTTATGTTTGATATCATATATAAAATTATCCAACTATAAATCTTATTTAATCATACAATTTTTTTTTCACTTCAAACCTTTTTTAAACATATTAATCAAACTATTTTTTTTTTAAAATGTACTCATCAAACATGTTGTATTTACTTCTCAATATAATTAATCACACATTTACACTTACACCCAAAGTTTATATTTGAATATAGGTTACACAAAAAAAATCAAAACATTCCAGCACATTAATAATTAATTGTTCTATTATAATATACACGTATTATATTACCGAGTTATTACAGTTCAATGTCAATTTTTTTTATATACAATTATGATACACTTAATTTAACTTATTATTGTATGTCTTATTAAAAAAACTAATTAAATGTTTATGTATTTATTTATTTTAAGTTATTGTTGCACTATTTATATTACACTATTTTATTTTGTATTATTTTAATTAAATTGTTCGTGTTTTATTATATATTACTTTAATGAAAATTCCTGAATTTTTCCCGACGGCAAAACGTATTTTATATATAATTTTTTAAATTTCGAACGAAAGTTCTTACATAAAAACGTAGTTTTATGTTAACCGGCTTCGCCAATGTTATACTTACGGTTATAACATAAACCATATAAATCTGGAAATCTTCTAATTATCAATAAAACACATCAAATAATTAATTAAACCAGTAACAATTTATTTATCTTCTTTAAGTTATTTTTAATATTTCTTTTATTAACTCAAAAGTCCAGACCGACTTTACTTTAACGCGACTACGAATCAACTCAACTCTATTAATCAAATTATAAAATCCAAGTCAACCCTTTTTGGTAAAACGTGGCCTTGATTTTTATTCTCACAAATAATAATCAAGGTCTCATTACCGTCGTTCAATCACCTGAGCATTCAACTTTGCTTAATTAGCAAAAGTGCTAATTAAGCAAGTCGATTTCCGCTACAGTTATTAATTGCTAATATTTATTTTGGGAATTAATATTAGTGCGTTTATTGCACAAGTAATTGAAAGACAGGGTGACTTGTATTTTATAAAACATGTTTTATTGGATTCTTCAATTCCTGCAATGGTAACTTTACGCCCAAAATGAATAAATTTATCACGAACGAATGAAACGTCTACCAATGCATATGACATTACTCGGTTATTATTATTATTTGACATTTTTGTACAGTTGTATCATGTACGACCTTCACTTGTATAATAAACAGGTTTTGACATGTTTCATTACCTGATCCATCAGCTGATAAATCAAAAGCTAATACTGTGTATCCCTTTGAAAAATATTCTCTTGTGATCTGATGACCTCTATCGGAATGATGTATTCCTGTACCCTTGAATAATGTTAAATATGCTCTGGTATTACAAAAGCTCTCAGAGAAATTTGTTTCAATTGGCGAATTAGGTACTTGTACACCGTTTACATATAATTGAAATTGTGATAAATTATTGTGATCAAAATGATATGGATTTTTTGATCGTTTTCCATTAAAATTCTCATTATTTACCATACAAAATAATAATGTATTAGGTAGTTGACCAATAAATACATTATTCAATGAAATGTTTGAAATATTTGCTGGTATTGTAAATGTTTTCAATTCTCCTCTTTTGTAATGATATTTTGCATTCGCTTTTGCAAGAATAGTGTTGTGAGCCAATAAAATATTAGGGTTAACTGTAACATGTTTCATGTATAGTGTTGCTTCATGAATTTTTAAATAGCTTTCATCCGTATCAGCGCAAAATAAATAAAATTCTGGTTTTTCCAGTGTTAACGAAATTCTCACATCAACATTGTTTAAAAGCAAAGTAGGCGTGTTAAAAAAATCCACATGTAATTTTCCCATTAGCTCAACAGTAGAAGAGTTTTTGTACTGTTTTTGCCTTATTTTGGAACCTTCGTTATTAATATCATGAACATTTGGTTTATCTAACTCCCAACCGGATCCTTCCAAATGTGTTGAGCTAGCATCTTTTCCATAGCTTACCAGAGATATTAAATAACTCTTATAATTATAAAAAGAATCAGAAGGTGTTACATTTTTCCCATTTAATGTTACATTTACTTACTACACTAGGCTGTGGTATTGACTTTTTATCAGCACCTGATCCTGTTGTATCGGCATAACTCCATTTTGTTCCATCTTGTTTTAATATTTGAACTTTAAATTTAATATATGTTGATGCTAAATCTCTGTATGTATCACCATTACCAAGTGAGACAAATTCTATTGTAGAAGGTGAGGCCTCTAATGAGGCTAATGGATTGTAGACTACTTCATCAGTTCGTAAAATACTCGTCTGTGTTGGTGGTGTTGTGAAAAGATGCATTCTACAATAACCATTTTTAATTAAAAATATCTAGAATACGTGATTTTTTATTTCCTGCTCTCCGCCTATTTCTACTGATTGAATATAGTTTCGGTTTTACACGTCTTTTTATAGCTTTACGTCTTCTTTTTACTTGCATCATTTTTTTACTACTTCTTTTACTCTTTCTACCACTACCATACATTGAATGCAATTGGTTAACTGCTGAAGTTCTTAAACTTTTTATACCTGCTTTAGCTTGTTCCTCAAATACTTCTTTTGGATTTGACCCTGAGGCTATATCGTACAAAATATTAGAGCCAGTTTTCAATGCTTCGTCTTTTAGTAAATAAAAACCAGTAGCCAATGCCGGTTTTAAAAAACGAAATAAACCTCCAAATAAATTACCTAAACCACGCCCTCGCTGGATAGTTGGAAATGCCTGTAAAAGTGGTCCTATTTCATTTATATTACCACCAGCTTGTGATGAATAATATTTAATGTATTCACGATGCATGTTTAAGTAAAACGATAAAGCTTTATGTGTTGTTTTTATTTATATACTTTTTTTTTATTAAATTCTCTTAAAATGTAGTACAATTTTTGTCGGATAATAGTTTGGTACAAAATCAATTTTTTTACCATACTGATCGGAAATATTAATGGCAATAGTTTCAAAAATCTTCTTTTCCAATGGAACGTATTGTATATTTTTAAATTCTATATTATTTTGTCTTCTACAGTTATCAATATTTATTGCACGCAACGCTCGTATATTATTATTTCCAAAAATTTCTGGCTGAATAATATCACTATATACTAGTAACATACCACTTTTTTCATCTTTTATTTGTTTAAACGTACGTTCAAAAAAGTCTAGTATTGTTTTTTTGTATTCAATAATATTTTTTTTTTGCTGGAAAAGCTCTTTTATTAATTCTGGTATAGTATATTCAACATCTGGTTTTAAATAGAAACTGTCTTCGTTAAAAGTTTTTGATATACGTATAAATTTTAGGCTATTTGCTTCCGAAACAGGTTTATATTCACTCTTATAGGTCTCATCGTTCGATAGAGTGACTAACAGTTCATTATGAAACTCATGTACTACTTCGGTACGTGTACACGTTCCTAACGGTGTAATGTTGTTAATAAGTGTAGGTAAAAAATTTCGTTTCCAATCATCATGCATAAATTTGGCACTATCTTCATGGTAAAATGTATATCCCAGACGTTTTTTAACAAGTTGTTTATTTCTACCTACTAAAACTGAATGAACCCCCAACGCAATAGTAGCTGATTTTTGTTTTTCATATACGTATATCAGTTTGTAGGTAGTCATTAACAAAAATTTCCGAAAGACCAACCTGCCAATCGGCTTTAGTTAAATCTAAATGTGTTGGTATTCTATTTTCAAAAGTTGCCAGAGTATTATCGGGAAAAAAATTTACTGAATCATTACTAAACAATGTAATATAGAAATTATCTCGTGAATTCATAATTGCAATTGGTAAATTTAACCTTTTAACGCTTATTTATAGCTTTTTATTTGTAGTTTTCCCAGAGAGGAGGGGTGCCGTGTAGTTTATATTGCTTGGGTGTGTGCGGTGGAGTGCCAGGTGTTGCTGGTTTCCTTTTTTTAATATTTTTTCTGCAGGATATCTTGACAAAATACTTTTTCTTAACAATGAACCACTTGCTTGTGCATGTTGTCTTGTATTTATAGGTGACAAAATACTTTGGTTAAAAAATGAACTATTTGAATTTGTACGTTTTCTTGTAGGAGACTTTTCTGGTAATGCTACTGTAATAATACCACCTGTATTTGTGTTATACATTCTTACATTGGAATTAGAAGAAGACAATCTTCTAGTTAAACGCTCTTCAGGTAATGTCTTCTGCAAAGAAATTTCGGCAGCTTTATCATCATCAAATTCCATATCTATATCTTCATCACTAATCTGTTCTCTATATTGCGAGATTTATTGCTTTTGTTCTTTTACTGGATCAAAATGAAAAACATTATCATCATCATCATCAATTACTTGCTGTTGTTTAAAATTGTTAAAATCTCTTTGTTGTTGCATTTCATTATTGTATTGGGTTTCCTTGTTTTTCAATATTTTATATTTTGTTTGAGTTTCTGCATTTTTACCTGTACTAGTAGTAGTAGTAAAATTACTTCTTTTTACATGCTCATTAGGTAATTGTGAAGCTGTTCTTCTTTGATTACTATATTTTACTAAATTCTGTCTTAACAAATACCATTTTTGAATTGGATTTAAACTTTTATTGTGTAATAGTTTTTCCATGTTTTTATTTAGAATATTTAAGTTTTTTTCATCGTCCAATAATTTTTTAAATTTTGAAAATAATTCAGGTGGTATAACAATCATACGCTGCAAATTATTCATTTTTTTGTTTGGTAATCACTTATTAATTTTCCTATGAGTCCTGATAATACAGTACCAATCAAAACAGGTAAAAAACCACCTTTTTGTATAAGTATTCGTCGTTTTGCTTTCAAGGTTTTTTTAGTACTGGCTAGACAACGTAGCGTGTTTTTATGTTTTTTTAAAAGCGATACAATTTTTTTTGGTACTTTATTATTACCATTTAAAGTATTTATTGCAATTTCAATTAAAGTCTTTATAACATCATCATCACATGTTTGTAATATACTATTACGAAGTTTTTTATTTGGTTTTTTTAAAAGATGTAATATATGTCGGTTTCTCCTCAATCGTTTCATATTTCTTACAATAAACTTTATTATTTAAATCATTTGGTGAGCAGTAGCAAACAGAATAACCTGTTTCAAATATATTATTTCGTATGCGAAATAATTCAGAGCCTTTTTGTGTTAAGTCTAGGATGATATAACCATGAGGGCATGATGTAGCCTCGTTATATACTCTTACAAATTCACGGGTTCTTTCTGGAAAAATCTGTCGCGCTAAAGGCATGATTTGTGACTTGTCACGGGGATTTTTGAATAAAACCAAATATTTAACATTTAATGATATGTCGCGACAGTATTTACCCTGATGAAAAATATTTTGTATTAATAATATAATTGATAAATTTTTATGGTGTGATCCCTTTGTAAACAACTCACAGACTTGTTTATTATATGTCTCAAGCATTAAATCATCTAATACAATTAAAATGTTATCGTCATTTTCGTTATTTATTTCTTCAGGTATATTATTTAAAAAATCAATATTATCAAAAGGTAAATTTTTTGGTACAGCAGTCAATTCAGGGTTGCACCAAATTATTTTAGTTATGTTTGGCTGAATTAACGTCTTATGCTTCCTGATTATATTACAAACAAAAGTTGTTTTTCCACACCCTGAAGGACCTGCTATTATCATAGCAAATGGATGTATAAATGGTAACATGTTTATATTTTAAAATTTTAAAATTTCTTAACTAGTTTTTCGTAAATATTTTTAAAATTTTGTATTATTTTTAAAGCTTCTCTGTATTGGAATGTTACTGATACACAGGTACATGTATCTGGTCCACATTCTGCATTATTATTTGACCATATACAACATTTATAATGTTCTCCAAATTGTGATTTTTCTACACCTGAATTAATTAACAATTTTAGTTTTTCCTCAAGATTTTCTAATTTATTTATATTATTTTTATCAAGACAAAATTTATATTCTTTTAAAAAAATAAAAATCACTTCTTTGTCCTCTGTAGACAGTAGCATTTTATATACTGAATACAAAAATAGTTTCGTAGTTAATATATAACACACACACACACACATTAACAAAACAATAAAATACAAAAGATCAAAAACATTAAAGATAAATCTTGTTCTTGCATATAAACAATAAAACATATGATTTCACAAGATCATATATATATATATATATATATAGAGTTAATTAATATTATCGTTTTTACAAGATCAGAAACAAGAAAATACAAAAGGTCAATAACAATAAAGATATATCTTGTTTTTGCATATAAACAATAAAACATATGATTTCACAAGATCATAATACAAAGTGTCAACAACTACGCACCTGCGAGATATATCTTGTTTTTGCATATAAACAATAAAACATATGATTTCACAAGATCATAATACAAAGTGTCAACAACTTCGCACCTGCGTCGGAAGTAAAGGAGATGGCGCAAAACGATCAATCAATCAGTGACTACTTAACACCAATTAACCGCATGATTAAGCAATTATGATTAATTAATTATGCACACATCATTAACCAATTATGCACACACGAATTCACACATTAGTGACACATGAGTGCACAATTATGCACACGAACGCACACATTAGTGACACATGAGTGCACACAAACAGGATTTGGTTCCCAGCACAAGGTGGCCCAATAACTACTCTCATGAGTCTATCCTGGGATTTGTGAAATCCATCATACCCAATGTTGAGAAACCTAGCGATTCCCAGAAAGAAACCTTCCTGGAATCAAACGTAAAACTCAGTATCCCTTCTAGAGCTGATGGAACACTGATATAGTGTCTCAAACAGCTGGCCTGTTAACAGCATATACCGACGGCTCCAAAATGGGAAACCTGACTGGCGCGGGAATGTACTGTGAGGAATTAAATCTAGAAAGGTCTATTCGCTTGGAAGACCACGCCACAGTCTTCCAAGCAGAAGTGGTGGCAATTAAAGAAGTCTGTAACCACCTTCTATTAGAAGGAACCACAGATAGGGACCTGACAATCTTCTCAGATAGTCAGGCTGCGTTAAAAGCGGCCACATCCTATACAACCAAATCCAAGCTGGTCCAAGAATGTAAACACAGTCTTAACAACCTGGCGCGGTCGAATAGGGTCACACTGAAATGGGTTCCTGGACATAGCAATATACCGCGAAACGAAAAAGCAGACGAGCTAGCAAGAGAAGGATCGCAACTGGAGGTCATCACGACCACAGTTGGGGTAGCACTGCAGACTCTTAAAGCGAACCTAAAACGATGGGCCGACGAATCTCATCAACAAATCTGGCTAGCTAGTGATATCGGCCACACCACGCGGTGTCTCTGGGGCATCCCGAAGGAGAAAGTAACCAAGAAATACCTGCGGCTCAACAAGAGCTCGGTATACCTGGGCACTGCGATCTTAACAGGTCACTCTATGTTGCGGGATCATGCCTACAAAATCCGGCGCTCTGAAGTGCACGTCTGTAGGGGGTGCGGTGAGGATAGAGAGACTATTGAACACTTCCTGTGTCATTGTCCCTGCCTCATGCACCTACGTTATAAATGCTTTGGTGCCTATCTCCTGAACGAACCGAGCGAAGCGGGGGTTCATGGATGGCAACAAATATGTAAATTCGGAAAAGATAGCGGATGGCTCACAACCGCCACAGCGGGAGTGACATGAAGGTTCTTCGCACCGAGGGGTACAATGGGGCTAGTTCTGGCCTGAGTGCTTGAGTCCTTCACGGACTCCCCTCTTTCAATCCATCCACCCAAGCGCTTAATCGATGCTGTGTGTTATTTAAGTAATGAAGAGAGCGCTTTTCGTGGTATCGATTAATCGTGGCTCTTATATATCGAGTTTTAAGAATATATTGCTAGGTATATTTTCGCCCATTTACATTCCAATGGTAATTAATTTAGATACGCCGGTATGGCAAACCATTATACATTTTTCTGTTTTGAAACTAAACACTCGATAGAAAACCACTAGCTTCGCCACTGTTTTTTTTTTGCGTTCATTCATTGTTGGTAACTAAAATTTAAATAATTGTTCCGAGAATTGGAACCTAATTACTTTATTGTAAGGATCCCAGGACTCAAATAAATTTTTCATACGTTATACCAGATTTATAAAAACTGCTACAATCAGGCAATATTAACTGTCAACAATTTCCAGCTTACCAGATAGACCCGCTGACCAAGTGCATTGAATTAAGCTTCTCTCTTTATTGCCAAATTTCAGGAATTTCCAAATTGTAGAATTGAATATTATCCATTTTACCTGGTTCTGCACGGAACCAGGAATATTTCTTACATCCAAGAAACTAAAAAAAAATCCAAATCTAAAAATTAGTGTATTAACTATATTACTCAATGATTTTTAATATAGTGGAATGTTGAACGTACTTTAAAATTTTTAGTTAATTTGTTAAATGAAGTGGATCAGTTCTTTTCAATCTTTGGAATTTCAATGCTCTCAGGATTTCTCTAGCTAATCCGTTTGGGTGTGTTTCCAGTTTTTTTAAAATAATTCTTTAATAACATCTTCAACCCATTTAACTTGCAGATATTTATGATGTACCATGGTGTATTCATAGAAGTAGACAGGATCTTAGATTGCATTCGCTGTAGACGAAGTATATTTGAAGTACTAGTTACATCCAAATGCTGTATAGGTCTAGATAGGGATAATGATGCATTTGTATAACAATATTTTTTTTTCAGATTTTAATTACGATTGCCATCCCATAATCCAGTACATACTATTGTATTTAATCTTTTCTTTCTTACAATTGGTTTCTACATGTTTTTCAGGTTAATCTTATGTCTAGGTGTAGACCTAAGTATTTGATATCTTGATTTGTGATAAACTAACATTATTTAATTTAACTGGTGGACATATCTTTCTTCAAAGCGTGAAAGTGATGTGGACACACTTGCTATCATTTGTCTTTATTCGCCAGTTGTTTGACCAAGTTTCAACTTTATTTAGATGGTCTTGTCATTTTTGTGACGCAATGTCAGGATCAGAATTTGTAGCTTACTTTGCAGTATCAGCAGCGAATGTTTATGTCAATATTTTGTCTGAAGTTGTATATCCGATGTATAAATTAAATATAGGATGAGTCCCAGCAATGCCTTGCGGTATACCTGCATTGATGTTATATTGTTCTGAACTAACATTACTTAATTTAATTTCTAATTTTCTATCCCAAATGTAGCTTTTAAGAATTCCTTGAAAGTTGTTATGCAGCATATTGTTAATTTTGAATATCAAGCCATCATGCCACATTTTGTCAAATGCTTGAGCTATATCCACGAAAACAGCTAAGCAGAATTGTTATTTTGTATTTTTTTTTATTCACAATAACAATTCTATGCACTTTTTGAAGAGTTCCATTTTTTTCTTAACCCAAATTTGTGCAATGGAATAATATTATTAAATTCAAGAATTGGCCCAAGTCTTAGCATGATCATCTTGTCAGATAATTTTGATAGATACGGTAGAAGTTTGAAACGGAAGAAGATGGTATAATTGGATGTTTACCTGGTGTTGGGATCATTAATATTTGTGTTATTTTCCATTTTTTGGGAAGTAACCAATTCTTATTGTGCAGTTTATTATATATATTAGTAGTTTGATGGTTTGATGGCAGGTAATTCTTTTATTATTTTTCCAGTAATTTGATCATATCCAGGCGCTTTTTTTACGGCATGAAAGAAATATTTAAAATTCAAAAATTTTGAACAATATCATGAATTTACGGAATTACATGAAGCATATTTAATAATGATACTTCACCTTGTCCAGATAATGTACCATAAATTATCCTGAAAAACTGTGCAAATTCTCTGTCAATGCCATTAATAATTGTATTCACCAAATCTTTAAATAGTGGACACTTTCCAGATTTTTGGAAAACATGATTTATTAGACCTGTGCAAAAAAAGAATCAAAAAATGATGTTAAGAACTACATAGACCTATTAGCAACTAACTTTCAAGCATACCTGGACTGTTAGTGCCAAATCACTATGGTTTTATGATCCACTGTTACCAATCTAGTAGAATCTTGTTTTTTATTCTTCAATACTATGGATACTGGGTACCAAACCGATGTAATTTACACTGATTTAAGTAAAGCTTTTGATCTGTTACCTCACAGTGTAATATTTTTAAAACTAAAAAAAATGGTTTTTCCCGACTTCTTGATCAAATGGATTTCATCATAACAGACGTAATCTACACTGATTTAAGTAAAGCTTTTGATCTGTTACCTCACAGTGTAATTTGTTTTAAATTAAAAAAATTGGGTTTTTCAGACTTTTTGATCAAATGGATTACATCATATCTTGAGAACAGGAAATATAGCGTTAAATTTAGATCAGTAACTTCTGATCCCTTTAATGCCAATTCTGGTGTTCCACAGGGTAGTTATCTGGGACCATTTCTGTTTATTTTTTCTATCAATGACGTTACATCTGTCATTAAGAATAGTAAACTGGGGATCTATGCAGATGACATGAAAATCTACAAGAAGATCACTTCGACTTTTAAATGTTGGTGTTACTTTAACAATTTATTATTAAATGTTGATAAGTGTGCATTGATGAGCTATACTCGCCGTACTGCACCAATCATTGTTAATTACACCTTTGATAACAAACTAATTATTAGAGTCACACATTCTAAGGATTTGGGAGTACTGTTTGATAACAAAATAACTTTTAATCGTCATTTTGATACCATAATAGGCAAAGCTAACTCGATGTTAGGTTTCGTTAAGAGATTGTCTAAGGAATTTGATGATCCATATATCTTTAAAGCCTTATATTCATCACTAGTACGGCCTAACCTTGAGTACGCAAGTCAAGTTTGGTCTCGTTTCTACAACGACTACATAGCCAGAATTGAATCAGTTCAATGACAGATGATAATGTACCATAAATTATCCTGAAAAACTGTGCAAATTCTCTGTCAATGCCATTAATAATTGTATTCACCAAATCTTTAAATAGTGGACACTTTCCAGATTTTTGGAAAACATGATTTATTAGACCTGTGCAAAAAAAAGATTAAAAAAAACGATGTTAAGAACTACATAGACCTATTAGCAACTATGCAGATGACATAGTTCTATGCAGATGACATGAAAATCTGCAAGAAGATCACTTCAACCTTGGATGCTGGCACACTCCAGAATGATCTAGTTTCTGTTAAATGTTAGTGTAATATTTGAAACAGATGTGCAATTTTTTGCTGCATATTTATTGTGCGTCCGGAGGTGCAGCGATTTATGACATTTTAAAATTTGTTGTGAAATTTAAAAAAATGTTAGTGTTAATTGTGTTTATAAAATTGTGTTTTTATATAAAATAAAATTAAAGTTTGTGTGTATTTTGTCACTACTAAAGTTCGCCGTTACTGCATTGAAACGTAGCGTGCAATGCAGTAATGCATTAGGTTAAAACCGCAGCTTCTTTAAATAAGTCTGACATAATTTCTGACAACAATAAATTCCTCATTATGAAAAATCATATTATAGCTTCAAGCAATTAAAACTAACTAATGTAACCTTTGGTCTTAAATTCATATAAAATTAGTAGGGCAAATTTATAATATTACAAAACCTACTATGATTACAAATAGAAATCCTATATGCTTACATATTAGCAGTCGCGACAATGGAAGATATTAAACTATGGATATGTTTTCAGATCAACCAACCTCTAGCCATTACATAAAGTCTATTATATCTCTTCAAATAGAATCACTTATAATCTGATGTCTAATAGAATGACAAATGCTGCCATATGAATATAACATAACCTTAAATTTAAATTTTTAACATAAATTTTATGAAAAAAGTTATTATATAAAAAATACTGTACAGTAGAAAATAAACTTTAATAAAATAGTAAAAAGAAAATAAATAGCCACTAAATTATGAAGACAACTATTAGTAATTGAATTTCTAATCAAAAATAAATCCAAAAACAGAAGGTTTTTTATCATCGAAAACGATTAGATAAGAACTTCTGAGTGAACCAATTACTGTATGGATTAGTGAGAACAAACAGAAAGATAGATATAATATTAACAGTATATCCATTTCTTTAAGTTCGCCCTCAACACACTTTCTCTACATGCTGAGAATTTTTTTTTTTACTTTCCGCAATGGATTACGCTCAATACACATAGACATACAGATTAATTAATGATTTGATTAGCAACCACCTGCCAGTACATATTAGAAACAAAAAACAAAACGAAATTGTTAATATAAGGCACTAAATAGATGTGCAAGCATAAACTGTGTATACAAATTTATAACTAATTAACAATTGAAACATAAGATTGGAAAGAACTCAAAATAGTAATTTCCGCGTCAAATAAATATGCATTATCATTGTAAAATTACTGGATCATTAGATTACTACTTCCTTCGTGCTTCACAGTTCTGAAAAGAACGATATTACTTCTTTCAGCCGTCATCTATTGACTCACTGTAAATGCTTAAAGTAAGATCAATAACAAGTGCCACAAATCAACAAATTACCACCCGCTTCAGGCTTCACAGTTCTGAGAAGAACGTTACTGCTTCCTTCCGCGTCATCTGTTGAGTTGGCTATATTAATGCAAAATTCTTTAATAACATCTTCAACCCATTTAACTTGCAGATATTTATGATGTACCATGGTGTATTCATAGAAGTACACAGGATCTTAGATTGCATTCGCTGTAGACGAAGTATATTTGAAGTACTAGTTACATCCAAATGCTGTATAGGTCTAGATAGGGATAATGATGCATTTGTATAACAATATTTTGTTTTGAGATTTTAATTACGATTGCCATCCCATAATCCAGTACATACTATTGTATTTAATCTTTTCTTTCTTACAATTGGTTTCTACATGTTTTTCAGGTTAATCTTATGTCTAGATGTAGACCTAAGTATTTGATATCTTTATTTGTGATAAACTAACATTATTTAATTTAACTGGTGGACATATCTTTCTTCAAAGCGTGAAAGTGATGTGGACACACTTGCTATCATTTATCTTTATTCGCCAGTTGTTTGACCAAGTTTCAACTTTATTTAGATGGACTTGTCATTGTTGTGACGCAATGTCAGCATCAGAATTTGTAGCTTACTTTGCAGTATCAACAGCGAATGTGTATGTCAATATATTGTCTGAAGTTGTATATCCGATGTATAAATTAAATATAGGATGAGTCCCAGCAATGCCTTGCGGTATACTTGCATTGATGTTATATTGTTCTGAACTAATATTACATAATTTAATTTCTAATTTTCTATCCCAAATGTAGCTTTTAAGAATTCCTTGAAAGTTGTTATGCAGCATATTGTTAATTTTGAATATCAAGCCATCATGCCACATTTTGTCAAATGCTTGAGCTATATCCACAAAAACAGCTAAGCAGAATTGTAAGCAGAATTTTGTTGATTTTGAATATCAAGCCATCATGCCACATTTTGTCAAATGCTTGAGCTATATCCACGAAAACAGCTAAGCAGAATTGTTTATTTTGTAATTTTTTTTATTCACAATAACAATTCTATACACTTTTTCAAGAGTTCCATTTTTTTTCTTAACCCAAATTTGTGCAATGGAATAATATTATTAAATTTAAGAATTGGCCCAAGTCTTAGCATGATCATCTTGTCAGATAATTTTGATAGATACGGTAGAAGTTTGACACGGAAGAAGATGGTATAATTGGATGTATACCTGGTGTTGGGATCATTAATATTTGTGTTATTTTCCATTTTTTTGGGAAGTAACCAATTCTTATTGTGCAGTTTATTATATATATTAGTAGTTTGATGGTTTGATGGCAGGTAATTCTTTTATTATTTTTCCAGTAATTTGATCATATCCAGGCGCTTTTTTTACGGCATGAAAGAAATATTTCAAATTCAAAAATTTTGAACCATATCATGAATTTACGGAATTACATGAGGCATATTTAATAATGATACTTCACCTTGTCCAGATAATGTACCATAAATTATCCTGAAAAACTGTGCAAATTCTCTGTCAATGCCATTAATAATTGTATTCACCAAATCTTTAAATAGTGGACACTTTCCAGATTTTGGGAAAACATGATTTATTAGACCTGTGCAAAAAAAAAGAATCAAAAAATGATGTTAAGAACTACATAGACCTATTAGCAACTAACTTTCAAGCATACCTGGACTGTTAGTGCCGAATCACCATGGTTTTATGATCCACTGTTACCAATCTAGTAAAATCTTGTTTTTTATTCTTCAATACTATGGAGACTGGGTACCAAACCGACGTAATTTACACTGATTTAAGTAAAGCTTTTGATCTGTTACCTCACAGTGTAATATTTTTAAAACTAAAAAAATGGTTTTTCCCGACTTCTTGATCAAATGGATTTCATCATAACAGACGTAATCTACACTGATTTAAGTAAAGCTTTTGATCTGTTACCTCACAGTGTAATTTGTTTTAAATTAAAAAAATTGGGTTTTTCTGACTTTTTGATCAAATGGATTACATCATATCTTGAGAACAGGAAATATAGCGTTAAATTTAGATCAGTAACTTCTGATCCCTTTAATGCCAATTCTGGTGTTCCACAGGGTAGTTATCTGGGACCATTTCTGTTTATTTTTTCTATCAATGACGTTACATCTGTCATTAAGAATAGTAAACTGGGGATCTATGCAGATGACATGAAAATCTACAAGAAGATCACTTCGACTTTTAAATGTTGGTGTAACTTTAACAATTTATTATTAAATGTTGATAAGTGTGCATTGATGAGCTATACTCGCCGTACTGCACCAATCATTGTTAATTACACCTTTGATAACAAACCAATTATTAGAGTCACACATTTTAAGGATTTGGGAGTACTGTTTGATAACAAAATAACTTTTAATCGTCATTTTGATACCATAATAGGCAAAGCTAACTCAATGTTAGGTTTCGTTAAGAGATGGTCTAAGGAATTTGATGATCCATATATCTTTAAAGCCTTATATTCATCACTAGTACGGCCTAACCTTGAGTACGCAAGTCAAGTTTGGTCTCCTTTCTACAACGACTACATAGCCAGAATTGAATCAGTTCAAAAAAAAAATCTAAGATATGCTTTACGTAATTTACATTGGTCAAATCCACTAATTTTGCCTCCATAAAGGAACAGATTAATTCTTTTACAAATGAAAACTTTGGGATCAAGAAGATTAGTAGCTGATATATTATTCATTTTACAGGTTCTCAACGGTCAAATAGACTCATATTATGTTAAAAACCAAGCTAATACGCATTTTAATCGTAGAACACGGTTTCGGTCTGAAAACATATTTAGAGAAACTTATCACCGTACAAATTATGGGAAATTTGAACCCATTAATAGAATGTTTATATCAGTTAATAATCATAAAGGTCATATTAATCTCTCTCTTTCTAAATAGATCAATAAAACAAAATTATTTTTAAATGTGTCATAACATTTGTCGTAAATTTATATTTTTTTAATCTGTAAAATTTTGATATATATAATGTATATGTTATTATTAAATTACAGCAGTAATATAGATTTTAAATTAATTAATTTTAAAATTTTATTGACTTGGTTTCATAACTTCTTTTGAAACTCAAACTACTTTAATATAATGATAATTTTAAGTTTAAAAAATTTTGTTTGTTAATAATTTTTATTTTTTTTTTAAGTTATTGTATGTAATCTGTTTGTATTAACCATGAAATAAATAAATAAATAAAATAAATAAATCTTGCGAACAGGAAATATAGCGAGATCTAACTTCTGATCCATTTGATGTCAATTCTGGTGTCCAACGGGGTAGGGTAGTCATCTAGGACTATTTCTGTTTATTTTTTCTATTAATGACGTCACATCTGTCATTGAGAATAGTAAACTGGGGATCTATGCAGATGACATGAAAATCTTCAAGAAGATCACTTCAACCTTGGATGCTGGCACACTCCAGAATGATCTAGTTTCTGTTAAATGTTAGTGTAATATTTGAAACAGATGTGCAATTTTTTGCTGCATATTTATTGTGCGTCCGGAGGTGCAGCGATTTATGACATTTTAAAATTTGTTGTGAAATTTAAAAAAATGTTAGAGTTAATTGTGTTTATAAAATTGTGTTTTTATATAAAATAAAATTAAAGTTTGTGTGTATTTTGTCACTACTAAAGTTCGCCGTTACTGCATTGAAACGTAGCGTGCAATGCAGTAATGCATTAGGTTAAAACCGCAGCTTCTTTAAATAAGTCTGACATAATTTCTGACAACAATAAATTCCTCATTATGAAAAATCATATTATAGCTTCAAGCATTTAAAACTAACTAATGTAACCTTTGGTCTTAAATTCATATAAAATTAGTAGGGCAAATTTATAATATTACAAAACTTACTATGATTACAAATAGAAATCCTATATGCTTCTATATAAGCAGTCGCGACAATGGAAGATATTAAACTATGGATATGTTTTCAGATCAACCAACCTCTAGCTATTACATAAAGTCTATTATATCTCTTCAAATAGAATCACTTATAATCTGATGTCTAATAGAATGACAAAAGATGCCATATGAATATAACATAACCTTAAATTTAAATTTTTAACATAAATTTTATGAAAAAAGTTATTATATAAAAAATACTGTACAGTAGAAAATAAACTTTAATAAAATAGTAAAAAGAAAATAAATAGCCACTAAATTATGAAGACAACTATTAGTAATTGAATTTCTAATCAAAAAGAAATCCAAAAACAGGTTTCTTATCATCGAAAACGATTAGATAAGAACATCTGAGTGAACCAATTACTGTATGGATTAGTGAGAACAAACAGAAAGATAGATATAATATTAACAGTATATCCATTTCTTTAAGTTCGCCCTCAACACACTTTCTCTACATGCTGAGAATTTTTTTTTTACTTTCCGCAATGGATTACGCTCAATACACATAGACATACAGATTAATTAATGATTTGATTAGCAACCACCTGCCAGTACATATTAGAAACAAAAAACAAAACTAAGTTGTTAATATAAGGCACTAAATAGATGTGCAAGCATAAACTGTGTATACAAATTTATAACTAATTAACAATTGAAACATAAGATTGGAAAGAACTCAAAATAGTAATTTCCGCGTCAAATAAATATGCATTAATCATTGTAAAATTACTGGATCATTAGATTACCACTTGCTTCGTGCTTCACAGTTCTGAAAAGAACGATATTACTTCTTTCAGCCGTCATCTATTGACTCACTATAAATGCTTAAAGTAAGATCAATAACAAGTGCCACAAATCAACAAATTACCACCCGCTTCAGGCTTCACAGTTCTGAGAAGAACGTTACTGCTTCCTTCCGCGTCATCTGTTGAGTTGGCTATATTAATGCAAAATTAAAAATTTTACTCATAGAATGGTGCACGTGCAAATGTCAAATTAAATAAGAAAAACACAAACATACAAACTAAATATTGT
Organism: Rhamphomyia laevipes; assembly: GCA_963920725.1. Taxonomy (NCBI): domain Eukaryota; kingdom Metazoa; phylum Arthropoda; class Insecta; order Diptera; family Empididae; genus Rhamphomyia; species Rhamphomyia laevipes. The sequence continues at coordinate 54,243,504 of OY987255.1, read as the reverse complement.
AAAATAGTTGTTAATTTTAAGCATGCAGAAGCTAATTGTCAAAAACCAAAAACGAGAAACAGTAATATTTACAATACTCTTTACGTGTATTATGCAAAAACTATGTTATTTACATTCGACCATTTACTAAATGTTTTAGCTTAATCTTATTAACGTTAAAGTCGAAATATGTTTACTTCGCGGAGCATTCTGGTTAAAGGCTCATTTTCCCGTAGTCCGTGCCGTGAAAATTAACTTTAAAAAGCGAAATAGATCTGAGTGATCTTAAGTTAATATTGCGGCACATTCGCTCTAAAAGGGTAGATGAGTCAATATATTCAGAGAAAATATGATGAACGAAAACAATATTCGCGATTATCCTGCGCCGCCGCAGTGATTGAAGATTAATAAGATTTAGACGGTCGGCATATGGGGGCAAGTTATTATTATCCACGCACGGTAATCCTCGTAGAGCGAACCTTACGAATTTACGTTGGACCGATTCGATTCTGTCAATATGCACCTGTTGATAAGTTCACTATCACATAAGATTCCCAAGTCACGAATGTTCGAAACCCTTGGAACAAGAATACTATTGAGATTATAATTCCGTTCAAGTAAACAAGTAATTGTTTTACTTTTCCAAAAGTTTTGAAAATTTGAAGTGTCATTGAATTAATCCGGATGCACGTGCATTAATATTGTTTTTTTCTCACGCTTAAAATTTATCATAACCAGCTAATTAATTTTTTATCAGATTTAATGCAATAGAAATAATTAATTTTTTTAAATCGATATTTGTATAATTAAAAATTCTGTCAATTAAGCAATTTCGACAAATATTCAAACTCGATTAATTTCATCAAAAATTATTATTACCGGAAAAATAATATCATATTGCAAATGTTATGATTACAGGAAAAATAATCATGTTTGAACATGTCTTTTGAAAAAAAAGCTATTAAAGGAAAAAGCATATCATATTCCAATAAATTTAATTATAAAAATATTATTTTTCCCAATTTAATATGTCAATTAAGCAATTAATAATTTATAATTAATAAATTAATATAATAAATTAATATAATTCCCAAGTCACGAATGTTCGAAACCCTTGGAACAAGAATACTATTGAGATTATAATTCCGTTCAGGTAGATGATGATACGTTTACGTGAGAACGTAATGCTTTGGCATTTTTGAACAAGTAGTGTATTTATATACGTTCTGTGGCAAAGGAAATGAGCAAAAATAATGAGCAAAATATTGAAAATAAATTCTATGCTGCATACAAATTAATGAATATTTTAAGCATTTTTGCACATTAATTATTAAGTAATTTTCACCTTAATGAAATTCGACACCGCTTTAATTTAATTAAAAATATTTATACTTAATTATAATTGCAATTTTTTTTCTACTTCCGGTCAAGAATAATAATGTAATATGATCTTAATTGTTTTACTTTTCCAAAAGTTTTGAGAATTTGAAGGGTCAATGAATTAATCCGGATGCACGTGTATTAATATTGTTTTTTTTCTCACGCTTAAAATTTATCATAACCAGCTAATTAATTTTTTATCAGATTTAATGCAATAGAAATAATTAATTTTTTTAAATCGATATTTGTATAATTAAAAATTCTGTCAATTAAGCAATTTCGACAAATATTCAAACTCGATTAATTTCATCAAAAATTATTATTACCGGAAAAATAATATCATATTGCAAATGTTATGATTACAGGAAAAATAATCATGTTTGAACATGTCTTTTGAAAAAAATGCTATTAAAGGAAAAAGCATATCATATTCCAATAAATTTAATTATAAAAATATTATTTTTCCCAATTTAATATGTCAATTAAGCAATTAATAATTTATAATTAATAAATTAATATAAGTTTTTCTCACGGTTGATTTGTATAAAATGAGAACAAATAGCCGAAATAAATCAGTTGCATTCCCAACTTTCAAACTATAATATAATTTTTTCGAGTTGATATTTTTAATTTGCTATTTTTATTAAAATGAAAGGTTTTATTTGTGAATTTTTTGCCATGTGTTTTTCCAGAAATTTTAATTTAAAACGACATATTGCAGCCATCCATCGCGGCCGTCAAAATAGTGCATCAATTTCTTAAAGAACAAAGAGCTTTACAATGTGAAATTTCCGGTAAAAGACGTTGCGTAAAATGCAATGTTGAAGTTGAGGTTAAAAAATGGAATCAGCACATCCGAAAAAATGAGCATAAGGCAGCTGTTGGTGAAACGGTTGGTAAAAACTTGAAGATGCTAAAAAATGCATTCGGCGGTTTTATAAGAAGCTATGCATTGCAAAATGAAAATGAAGGTATATTAGATATACAAAAATTTCTCATCGATATCAAGAATGATATAACATCACTAATTTTCGATATACTTAACAAGCATGGATCAATAAAATTTAATTTGGAACTCTTTGGCGAATATTTGAAAATTAGCAAAGGCAACAATGAATCTGCAGAAAACTGGGCAATAGAAATGAAATCAATCATTGTGAAAACCAGGATTCTAAAGAAATGGTCCAAGAAATTGCTACCAAATCGGAAGAGTTTCAAGAACGTGATTCCGGATGGTCATTAATAAAAATTTCCCACGTAGAAGTAAATACAAATAAATATAAACCTATAAAAGGTTCAATTTTTATTGATCTGCCTGATTTTATAAAGAATAAAAAAGCATGTATTAATGTGCAAAATGAGGATAACTTTTGCTTTAAATGGACGATAATATCAGCTGTTTTTAATCTCGATAGCAATGATAGCCCTAACCGTACTGCATCATATCATATCGAAGACATATCAAATTCTCAAATTAAAATTGAAAAGGAAAATGCGTTGGTAAAAGAACTAAATTTTGGCGATATTTGTTTCCCCATCAAATTTCAGGATATAAAAATATTTGAAAAATTAAATCAATTAATATGTGTTAATGTTTTCGGATATGAGGAAAAACCCGGCAATAAATTTGATATAACAGGACCATTTTATTGTACAAAGAAGGAAAAATCATTCCATGTCAATCTTCTGATTATAGAAAAAGATGGACGCTCTCATTTCGTATGGATAAAAAATTTATCAAGACTTTTGCGAAGTCAATTAACTAGTTTTAAGGCAACGCTTTTTTTCTATAACGCTTGTCTCCATCATTTTAATAATGAACGTGCATATATAATTCATAAAGAAGATTGCGGAAAAGTTGTATCAAAATTACCTAAATCGGAAGATGCATTTATCGAGTTTAAAATTTATGAAATAGCCCAAATAGCGCCTTTCGCATGTTATGCAGATTTCGAATCAGTGCTAAAACCAATATCTACATGCGGCCAGAATCCTGAAAATTCGTCAACAACAAATATTAATTTACACAAACCATGTGCATACGGATTTTATTGGAAAAGTGCTTTTGATGAGAATGAAAATAAATTTATTTCATATACAGGTAAAGATATATATACATTGCTCAAAAAGTTTTATTTCGAAATACTAATTTATATTTTTTTTTGTTTAGGTGAAGATTGTGCAGACAAATTTATATCGGATTTAATAGAAGATACTAAAGCAATTTATCAAAAGTTTTATCAAAACCCGAAGAAACTGAGCGCTCTAACAGCTGAAGAAGAAAATAGTTTTTCAACGAATAATATTTGTCATATATGTAAGCATATAATTTTAAGTTCTAGAGGTAAGAGATCATTGGTAAGAGATCATTGTCATAATTCAGGAAAATTTAGAGATCCTGCGCATAACTCATGTAATTTAACATATCGGGTACAAAACTTCTTTCCGGTTTTCTTTCATAATCTATCAGGATATGACTCTCATTTATTTATCGTGGCCCTTAGCAAGCAAACTTCTAGAATAGATATTATCCCTCAAAGTAAAGAACGGTATATATCATTTTCGGTAAGAATTCACTTGGATAGCAATCATAGCTATGTTATAAGATTTTAAGATTCAACGCGTTTTATGCCTCAAAATCTAGACACTCTATCAAAAGATTTATCTGACTCGGACTTTATAACAACAAAATCGGTTATAAAAGATGCGGAAAAAATTAATTTGCTAAGCAAAAAAATACCATTCCCATACGAGTACCTTACTTCTTTTGAAGTATTAAATGAGGAAAAATAGCCGCCTATTAATGCATTTAATAACAAATTAAATGGAAAATCATGTACTTCTGAAGAATATGCAATATCTCAATGCGTTTGGGAAAAATTCGATTGTAGAAATATCAGAGAATATATAATGACATATCTTAAAAGCGATGTTCTACTCTTAACCGATATTTTCGAATGTTTCCGACGTACCTGTCTAGAAAATTATGAGTTAGATCCGTGTCATTATTACACAGCTCCAGGTCTTTCGTGGGACGCTATGTTAAAAGTAACCGGAATGAAATTAGAGCGTCTTACCGACATTAATATGCTAAACTTTTTTAAAAAAAAAGTTTAGCATATTAATGTCGGTGGAGGATTTTCTTGGATAGAAAATGCTAATGAAGTTGTGTTTACAAAAATAAATAGCCTCCCACATGAATCTGATGAAGGATATATTTTAGAAGTGGATCTTGAAGATCCTGAAAATCTTCACGATTACCATAATGATTTGCCTTTCGCTCCAAAAAATCAGTGCATTAAAAATAAAACTCCTTAATTAATCGCTGATTTAAATAAAAAAGAAAAATACATTATCGATTTTAGAGTTCATCAACAATGTATAAAAAACGGTTTAAAATTAATATATATTCATAGAGCATTAAAGTACAATCAATCACGCTGGTTGGAAAAATATATAGCTATAAATATGGCATTTAGAACTGCTTCAAAACCCGTTTTCAAGAAATTTTTTTTCAAACGTATGAATAACGCTATTTATGGTAAAACTATGGAGAATGTTGAGAAAAGAGTAGATGTAAAAATCGTAACTGATTGGGAAAATGGAAATGGTAGGAGCATTAATGCACGTTCTTTAATAGCTAAATCGAATTTTCATAGGGTTGCAATTTTCTCTGAAAATATGGCTGCTATCCAATTAAAAAAATCGCGAATCATTTACAATAAACCTCTATATATTGGCTTTACCGTTCTAGAGTTGTCGAAACTAAAAATGTATGATTTTCATTATTCTTACATGAAACCGAAATTCGGGGAAAATATTACTTTAAACTATATGGCTACCGATTCATTTACATATACTATTTTTACGGAAAATTTATATGCAGATCTTCTTGACGATATTAGAGAAGATGATCCATTAAAACTTAAGTTTGATACGTCTGATTACCCTCCAAATAATAGATTCGGCATTCCGCTAAAAAATAAATAAATTATAGTTCTCATGAAAGACGAAAACAATTGAGAGATAATGACAGATCACTGTATGACAAGCTTGCTTCTCAACAATATCCAATTAAAAAAAATCAAGTAAAAAAGATCCAGTTGCTTTCACTAAAATTATTGATTTTGATAAATTGAATATTTCACTTTTTAATGAATTTTGGGAAGATGTTTATTCTGAAAATGATCCATCTGTAGCTTATGATAATTTTCTAATAATACTACATAATAAAATAAATGCTTGTAGTTTTCAACCTCCTATTAGGAAAAAAATTAAAAGACTTAAACCATGGATGTCTAAAAAATTAATTGATAAAGTTTCTAAAAAAAATAAATTAAGACAAAAATTTTTGAAACATCCCGGTAATACAAGACTTAAAAATTATTATTTAAAGCTATGTAATGAGTTAAAATCTGAAATTCCTGCTTGTCGTGAAAATTTTTACTCAAATGAACTTAATAAAAACAGGAATAATGTAAGAGGTCAATGGAAGGTTGTTAATGATATTTTAAATAGAGGTCAAGATAAAAATAGAATTTATGAGTTATTTTTAGATAATATAAATGTTATTGATAATGAAGAAGTTGCAAATCATTTCAACAATTATTTTGTAAACGTTTCAGAAGACTCAATTTCTAGAAATTGCTCCAGTAATTGTAATTCTTGCAACTCTGGTTTAGTTGAAGATAATTATCAAATGAACACTTTTTATTTTGACCACATTACACCTTCTGAATTGCATAAGTTAATTATGTCGTTGAAAAATTCGAACTCTTGTACGCAAGATGGAATTTCAACTTCAATTCTTAAGAAAATTTCTTTTAATATTGTGGATATTTTAACTTACATTTTTAATAAAAGCATTAACTTGGGAAAATTTCCATCTGCACTTAAATCTGCTGAAGTTATACCGCTTTTTAAAAAAGGTGATAGGAGAATTATTAATAACTACAGACCAATTTCTATTTTATCCACTTTTTCGAAATATTTGAAAAAGTCATAAAAAATCGTATGATTAATTTCTTAAATAAAACAAATTTTTTTAGTGAGAAACAATTTGGTTTTCGTGAAAATAGATCTACATAAGATGCTCTATTAAACTTTTGCGAGTATATTTATGGTGAAATTAATAGTAGTAATAATACTGCAGCGTTGTTTGTTGACATAACTAAAGCTTTTGATATGGTAAACCATAAATTACTACTCGAAAAATTGTATAATGCAGGGTTTAGAGGGTTTATGTATGATTGGTTTTGTTCGTATTTAAGCAATAGATCACAAAAAGTTAAAATTTCAAATAAATTTAGTAGTATTCGTAATATTAATATTGGTGTACCTCAAGGTTCAGTATTGGGCCCAATTCTGTTCCTAATTTTTATTAATTCACTACTAAAACAAGAATTTAAATCTAATAATACAGCTTTTGCAGATGACATAGCTTGTGCGTATGCTAGTGTTAACTTTAATTTAATTGCGGATATAAATTTTGATTTAGACTTACTTAGAAAATGGTTCGATAAACATAAGCTGATTATTAGTAATAAAACTAAAATTATGTTTTTCAATATTTCGGGTGATCAAAATATTGATCATAATTTCTATTATCACTCAGCTTCATGTGAGAAATTTATAAAAATATATGAAAATTGTGACCGCCATAGCTTACAATCGTTTTGCGAAAACTGTAATTGTTCATCAGATTGTTTTAAAATTGAGATTGTTGATTCGTTCAAATACTTAGGGATTACAATTGATAATAAGCTTAACTGGTCTGATCATTGTGATATTTAAAAAAAATACTTTTTTACAACTGTAAAACATTTTTACCACCTACGGAATTACTGCACAGAGAAAATTCTGTTGATGATTTACTATAGTTTATTTCAGTCTAAATTACAATATGGTATAGTCTGTTGGGGTGGTAGTTATTTTAATAAAATTCAACCACTACTTATTGCTCAGAAACACATAATTAGAATTATTTGTAAAATAAATCGTAAATGTAGTACACTCAGAGAAATTTGACCATACTTTTGACTAAAAAAACCTTTAGAAACAATTGAGTATCACTTTGTTTTTAAGCCAAAGGACAAACCTTTAATAATTTACCATAGTCCGTTCTTTTTTTCCGTTGATTGTAATATTAAGGTTCTTGACCTTACTTTTAAATGCCAAACACCTTAGAAAATACCGTTAAATTTGACGGAGATAACACCGTTAAATTTAATGGTTTTTACAATTAATTAAAGTGTTTTACTATTAATTTTCGTAATTTAATTAAAGAGCTATCGGTCTTTAAATTAATGGTATACACAATCAAAGTTAAGGTCAAAACCGTTAAATTTAACGGAGATAACACCGTTAAATTTAATGGTTTTTACAATTAATTAAAGTGTTTTACTATTAATTTTCGTCATTTAATTAAAGGGCTATCGGTCTTTAAATTAATGGTATACACAATCAAAGTTAAGGTCAAAACCGTTAAATTTAACGGAGATAACACCGTTAAATTTAATGGTTTTTACAATTAATTAAAGTGTTTTACTATTAATTTTCGTAATTTAATTAAAGGGCTATCGGTCTTTAAATTAATGGTATACACAATTAAAGTGAAGGTGAAAGCCGTTAAATTTAACGGAGATAACACCGTTAAATTTAATGGTTTTTACAATTAATTAAAGTGTTTTACTATTAATTTTCGTAATTTAATTAAAGGGCTATCGGTCTTTAAATTAATGGTATACACAATTAAAGTGAAGGTCAAAGCCGTTAAATTTAACGGAGATAACACCGTTAAATTTAATGGTTTTTACAATTAATTAAAGTGTTTTACTATTAATTTTCGCCATTTAATTAAAGGACTATCGGCCTTTGAATTAATGGTACACACAATCAAAAATAAGGTCAAAACATTAGTTTTATATTTTCCAGGAAAGGTTTAAACCATTTAATTTACCATACTTTAAAGGAAATCCCTATTGAAATCCACGGTCATTGCCTTAATTTTACCTTTAAAAATATGTACGGTGTAAATCATATTCAAATAAAAAAATAATAATTTTTGAAAAATATATATATAGATATTTATTTGAAATGTATTTTTATAAATTTAATAATAACATTGTAATATTTTTTTATTTTTAACAAATTGAACAAAAAAACATACTTTGATAATTGATCGATTTTTTTATATTTATTATTACTTTATTTTTTGAACTGGAAAAACTAAGTATTTTTAAACAAAAGAAGAAAGATAAAATGTTAAAGTTAAAGCAATTGCAGTAGGCTTCAACTTCAAAATTTTATCTCTATTCTTTTGTTTAAATTTTTTTTGTGTCGTTATCCAATATTATTAAATTAATATACAACCGTAAAATATGAATACGGAATTAAACAATATATTTTTACTTAGTTTCTTCAGTTTAAAAAATAAAAAAATAATATCAATTTAATTTCAAATAACAAATATTGAATTTGAAATGAAAAAAATTTAATTTGAAATGAGAAGAATTTAATTTGAAATGAAAAAAATTTAATTTGAAATGAAAAAACTTGAATAGTATTACATTTATTTTTAAGCCTTTAATTTTTCCAGCAGGTTGTTAACCGAACCTGATGCAGAAATGAAAAAAATTTAATTTGAAATGAGAAGAATTTAATTTGAAATGAAAAAAATTTAATTTGAAATGAAAAAACTTGAATAGTATTACATTTATTTTTAAGCCTTTAATTTTTCCAGCAGGTTGTTAACCGAACCTGATGCAGAAGTATTTATATCAATTTCAAAAAAATACATATGAACAAATGTCCAAAAATTTATAGATGCATCAGGAAATTTGATATTAAATACATAGAAAATTTTAAATAATACCGAAAATGATTCTAAAAAATTATCAAAAACGTATTTAATTTTATCAAAAAAAACATAAAAATTTTCGGCTTCCAAAATAGATTGCTTACTGCTGATGCAAAATATGAACGGCTGCAGCTTCTCACCAAACATATTATAATCCAAATCGGAGGCTGTTGGAATTATTTTAATAAACGATTCTATCGAATCTTCGATTGAGATTTTTTTACCTGAAGGTTTTAAAATATAGTGTAATAGATACAATAAAGAGGCATGTTTAGATGCTGAAATATAAAATAAAATAAAATTAGAAACAATCGAAAAATATAACTTAACAAAATAAAAACTATTTAATTGGTTTCTTACATTTAGTTTCATCACTCATTGTTTTTTTTTTCAAATTTGAGTACAATTCCTTTCCTTTCTTATTTATAACAGCCACATTAAAAATCTTGTAAATTTTGTTTTCAAAATTTTCCCACTTATTGTAAAAAATTTCTTGTTTTTCTGGGTAAAAATAATCAAAATCGATGTTTATCTGAAAATATTCGAAAAATAAAATAATTAGAAATAAAATATTTAATATTAATGTATTTTTTAATTCTCGACTAAATTAAAATGAAATATGAATATTTAACACATATTGAAATATTTCTATCAAATAATAATCGCAATAAATTAACTAAGAAAATTTGTACTAACCAATTTATATCCATAGCTTTGATTAAAACTAGGCCATTCTGCCAATATATTTAAAACGTTTGTATCATTTTTAAACTGATGTAAGTCTTGTTTTCGAAAATCCACTGTTTCTTCCCATTTTTTTATTATATTATTTATATCAGCATCTATGTTGTATTTAAGATTTGATTTTAAAATCTTGGCTTGTTGCTCTACGAAAACATTAATAAGTACATTATATAGTTTTTGACTGGAAAATCAGACGATAATAAAACTGTTACTTACCATTTATATTCTTGGGTACCATTACAGTAATATTCTGTGTAGATAAGCTGTCAATTGTATTCAAATCCGAGGTTTTACTCGTTTTGGGATGGTTCCCTTTAAAATTTATAAAAAAACCTTTTGCTCGCTGGCCATTACGTTTATCAAACCATGCCTTTTCTGATTCAGTTGGAAAATTATCATGAATTTGTTTTGCAAGATCTTCTAGAATGTTTTGGCCAAATTTTATTTTACGTTGTTGAAAGTATTTATCAATAGACTTTAATATTATAGTGCGAATATGTGTTGTCATTATTCCATCATTATTTTTAATATCTGAGCATATTTCTTGAAATATTCCATCTCCAATTACATCACTTAAAACCTAAAAAAATAATTTATTGTTAATTATACATTTTATTAATTAATTAAATATATTTCATATAACACAACGTCAAATTAAGTTAATCTTGAATACAGATTTTAATTTGATCTCTAATATAATTTATGTGTTTTTCTAGTAAATATATTTAAAATACATTGTTCAAATACTAACTTTAAAAAAAAGAAGTTATACTTACATATTGAAATGGAGATTTCGATTTACTTCTGTAAATAGATGTAGAATCTGGTATTTTGCTTAAACATTCTGGAGAATTTGGTTTTGAATTCATTATACCAATTTTGACTTTCCATTCACGAAGACTGTGTCTAAATTGAATTCGATTACCTAATTCGTTTTTTGGAAATAAATCCTTAAGATCATCATCTTCTAAAAATTTTAGCTGAACAGCTGATATATTGAAATCTAAAATGATTATTAAACATAAATGAGAAACAAAATGATATATATTCATTAAATACAACAAAAATATAACAAACATACCAGTACAAAGTTGATGTAAATATTGAGCTTGAATTGGATCTATCTCCTTCAAAGATAGTAGCAAACTGTCATCAGCATAAGGAAAGTTGTATAATAACGGTTCATTAGTATCAGGTAAGTCAACGTCACTTAAGGTATATGAGTTTAACGAAATAATTGCGCTGGAAATTTCAGAAGCATCAGTTGGAGAATTGGTATACAAACAATTATTAGAATTGTTTTTTTGTCTCATTTTTTGTAACTAAAAATATATAATTTTTTATAACTTAATAATATATTAATATTAAAACTGAAAAAAAATTACATTTTGTGAAAAAATAAGCTCATCCAGAAGTAAGATTAAGTTACAATATTTGTTTGAATAAATTTATAAAATAATGAAGTATACTACACATAGAATTTGTAAATGTTAAAAAAAGTTTTTCGGGCGAATTGCTTTTGTACCATTTTTCATTGTGTATATGTGAATTGGAGCTCCATTAAAATGGTTCAGTGGTAAAATTTGAATTTCACAAGCCATACGATGTAAAGTATATGCTTCCAATAGCTTAGCATATCTACAAAAAAAGTTTTTGCTGACAACTGCAAAAACGGTAGATGTATCAATGCAGATTACAATTTCTTCAATATGGTACAAGCTTAAACAATTACTTTCAAAATGAGTTAAAAAGAAACCTTTTTTATAAAGTGTACTCTTAAATTTTATACTTGAATATGCGCTAAACTCGTTTTGTATTCTTGCTAAGACAAGAGTGCTATAATTACTAGAGATTTTTTTAGTATCATCTATTTCAAAGTTAAGATGGCCATTACAAGAAATTAAACTATATGCAAATCTCAATTGATTTTTTAAGGTCAAAGACACAATAATATTTACTCTTGAAGTGATTGTATTGGCATATATCTTGAAAGCTCTGTGCTTGCTTTCGAACCGAAAAGTATAGAAATGGCGCGGAGGGCCGGATTTTTCAATTACCATAGGATAGTGAGTCAAAAAATGATGCTTAGGCTTTAAAGTATCATCAAATATTTCCACATAATCTTTATTATGTTTTTTAATAAGTTTTTTCAATTTTAAAATTTTTTCTGTATTGAATTCTGAAGAAAGAATTGTATCCATAATCCTTAATAAATCGCAAAAAAATATCCACTCTCTACAATTTTGATTCACTAAATCACCTATCATGAAAGGCAAAAGATGTGCAAAGGTCCAAACTTCTCGAGCATTCATTTTTAGATTATTTTCTTCCAAATTTTTTAAATATATACTTGAAGATTTATTTCCTACTTCCGTTTCACCATAGTCAAAATTATTTTTTCTGTTATTTAAATCGTCAACTGTAAGAAATTTATGCACTTTTATAAAGCGTAATAAAACTTTCGAAATGTTATATTGACAAACGCCTTCTGGTAAGTCATGCATAAAGTCAACACAAAAATTTTCCACAACATGAAAACCATTTATTTGATTCAAAATTGATTCTTGTTTTATACCAGTAGCAGATGAATCATTTTTTGCAACATCTTGAATGTAAGTGGAACGAGTTCGTAAAAGACAATTATCTTGTTCCGTCGATTTTTGACAAATTAATTTTGGCATATTACAAAATCTGCAGTAAAAATTAGAATTAAATCCTTTCGTCATATCCAATATAGAATTTAAACCGAGATTATCTCCCAAAATTAAACCTAAAACAAATTTTACATTAATGATTTGCCCATTAATAACAAAATCAATACCATGTTTTTGCAAATCTATAATTTGTTCTACTAAATATTTTAAACAGATACTATTTCCAAAAGTTTTCATATCCTTTGATTTAAAAAAACCACAAAGCAATATGTTAGTAAGTTTGAGAGAGTCTGGTACATTTGGAAAAGATATATAATATGCTGAAACTGAGCCTGGATGATGCCCCAGAGCACTATTAACTTCAGTATCATCTCCATATAAAAAAAATGGAATAACAAAATCACTTGTAGTTAAATTAAGTTCCTTTATTTTATCTAAAAATAAACTACCCTGAACAAAATTACTAAGTTTGATTGGTTTATCTAGAGAATTTTTTATATTTGTTAATGTTTGCTCAATTCTATTATTTATTGAAAAATTTTTTTGAAATGGATACTTAAGCGGTGAAAAAATACCTTTGGTTTTTTTTTCACCAAAAGTCAATAAGCCATTTTTATGTATTTCAGAAATTTTGTTATCAATTGTAACTTCTACAAGTTTTTCACACAAATTGTTTTCTTCAAGATACTTAAAAAGTAAATGCTCTGTCTTTATTTTACAAAAGCAGTTAGATATAATTTTTAAAGTTTGCTTATAACAAGCTTCTTTCTTCGCTGTATTTTTTTCAATAGATATTAATTCGATTGTTGAAACAATTGGTTTTAGAAGATGGCTTGAAATAGCATCTTGAATTTCAAAAACGTCTTTTCTAGATAAATTCATTTTATTATGTAAAAGTAATGAAAATTTTAAAACGCTTTCATTTATAATTTTAGCGAATTCTTCAAGATTTTTCGTTAAATAGATTTTTCGTGAAAGCTTTATTTACCTTAAAGGTCGTTTTTCTAGGATGTTTTTTAGCTAACCAATTGACCGAAAATTTTCCAAAAACGAAAACAATTATTCGGAAAAAAATATGTATAACAAAATTTATCAATTTCCCAATCAAATTTAATAATTTTAATTTATCTGAATATCAATTAAACTAAAATTAACTCTAATAGTATAGGAAATCAATTATGTACCTAGTCATAAACATTTGTTTAAAATACTATTAAATCGATCATAGATACAAGACAAAACCTACCCATAAAACTAATAATCAGACTCGTTAGTGTTAGGCTCGTGTAATTTGTAAAACCAAACAGATTAATTTAGATATGACAATACTTTAAATTATGTAACTTATGTAGGCAAAATTTAATTATGACAAAACAGTACTATTTTATACGTATAAAAATTATCTACCTGTTGATTTGTTGATTTTTTCTTTTCACGATCTTTATTATCACCAAGATTTGGTATTTTTGAATTATTATGATTTTCTGATTGATCAGTATTATTATTATTTACTGTTTGTTGTTTGGTTAATATCCAATTCTTCGCCTCTTACGATTTGAACTATTTGAATAAATTGTCTGAACATTAACAATATTTGATCCTTGTTGATTATCTATGCCACAATTATGAAAAAAGTTTCATTAATATTTTTTTATTTGAAATTAATTTTAATCATATTTGACTTTATTTATATATATAAGCTCTTGATTATATATATATTCAAGAGCTTATATATATAAATCATATATATACATATATATATTTTACACATTGAAATTAATTCAAAAAGAAAATTTGATATATATATATATATATATATATATATATGTGGGATTGGGTACGTCGTAGGTTAAATAATTGAAATACGTTGGTTAATTTTAATTATAACTAATTTTATTTCAGGTTTACGTTTTAATTTTACTAAGAACTTTAACTTTCCGCGAGCAACTTTACAATCAGAATGGCGGCTTCTTTTTTATGACGTCTCTATCTTCCCCATCACAGAGTTGCCATTGCCGTCTTAAGTAATATGTAGGCTGTAATATGTAGGCTATAATATGTAGGCTATGTAGCCGCGTCTACATGAGTAGTGTTCCGTTCCTACAATCGGCCCTCCTGACTGTATTTTCGACCTCGTAAATGTACATTGTAAAATTAATTCTTCGAGAAAAGTTAAGGTTCTTTTTTTTTTTTTTTAAATTGGTTATTACATATTTAATTACTTTTGCTTTTATATTACATTTTTAATTTTCTCATTCTTTAATTTTAACCTCAGTACATTAACTAATTCTTGTATTTTTAAGCATTTTATCTTATTCATTTTTAAATTTATTAGCATTAACATATTTTCTTTCTTTTCAGATTTATTTTTTGTTTTGTTTTTAAATTTAGTATTAAAAATAAAAAAAAAATTGAATTCAAAATTGAAATTACTATACGTTGTTTTCTTTCTTTTTTATTTTTTATTTTTAGGCAAAACAAAATAAAATTTAATATTAAAAATAAAAAAAATTGAATTCGAAATTGAGATTACTATACGTTAATTTTATTGATATTATTATACTTTAATTATCCTTTCATGTTTAATCTTTAATACTTATTACAAATATCTTAAGCATTTAATCGTTCATATTTTTAGTATTACTTTTTTAATATTTTTAAGCTTTTGTATTTTTAATATTTTTACTATTTTCATTCTAATGTTTCTGAATATTTAATCTTTAATATTTTACTTTTAATCTTTCTAAATATTTACTTTTTAAATTGTTAATTTTTATTATTAATCGTTTTTAATAATTAGTCTTTTGAATATATAAAATTTTTTAATCTTTTAATCTTTACAATGTTTAATCTTTACAATGTTTAATCTTTTTTTTTTTTTAAAATATTTAATCTTTAATCTTTAATCTTTAAATGATCATCATTATTTAATCTTTTTGAATATTTAATTCTTTAGTATTTTTAATAGTTTTCTTCTATAATCTTTTCAATATTTACATCGTTTTTAATCGTTTTTAGTAATTAATCTTTTGAATATATAAATATTTTTTATCTTTTAATCTTTACAATGTTTAATCTTTTTAAAAATTTTAATCTTTAATCTTTAGTCTTTCAATGATCATTATTATTTAATGTTTTTGCATATTTAATTCTTTAGTATTTTTAATAGTTTTCTTCTATAATCTTTTGAATATTTACATCGTTAATATTTCATTTTCATATCTAATATTTACATCTTTAATATTTATGATACTTAATCTTTAGTCTTTTTCTGTTTAAATTTAATATTTAAGATTTTTTGTAAGTTTAATCTTTTTAAATATTTAATCTTTAGTATTGTTTACAAAATATTATTAGTTGTCAACGAGTCCGGTTGTGTTTTTACTTTGCTTTAAAAATTATTTAATTATTAAAATATATAAAGATATAAAAAGATGAATTAAAATTGGCGAAGTGTTTTGTTATTTGTCACATAAAAAACTATAAGACAGGTCATTGAATGTGAAATATTAATTATAATTTAATTACCTATTAAAAAAAAAAAAAAAAAAAAATAATAATAAGAAAAAAAAAGAAAGAGACAAGAATTTTGATTACGTGGTGTTTTGAAAAATTAAATTATAATAGAAATGTTGAAATGTTAAAATATTGCAAAGGTTAGTACAACATAAATTCTATTAACACAATTAATAATAAAAGAATCTTATTAAACCACTACAATAATAATATATCGAATTACCAAGAAATAACAAAATTTAAATGAATTTTAATAAATATCAAAAACAATAATTAAATTTAAAAAAAAAAATCGCCACATCATATTCTATAATTGTATTGACATAAGAACATAAATAATAAATTCAGCACTATTGATCTATCTATCTTGCCATTATTTAAAAACTTTAAAAAAGAATCAGAAATTAAATAACATACTTTTAGGCATTAAAGATTTAACTCTAAAATTACATCAACAATAGCAAATACAACATCCATTTCGAAAATATTATTAATTAGAAAATAAACGCGGATATAAACTAATTGCATAACTTCAGGCAATTAAATTAAAGAAAGTAATTATGGAAGCCAACATATTAAAAGCTATATTAGATCTAAAACTAGAGATTAAATCAGACATTGAATCAGTTAATACTAAAATTGATAATAAATTTGATGGATTGGCGGAAGATATAAATGTAGTTAAAGAAAAACAAGCAGAACAAGACAAAAGGTTAATAAAATTAGAAAAATTAATAAAGAAAAATAATATTATAATTTATGGGCTAAATGAAACCGAAAATAATCAAGATGAATTGATCGCCGTAATACTAGATATTGTGAACAACACAATAGGAGTAGATATAAATATTCGAGAAATAGACTCCATTTACCGTCTAGGGAGAAAAACAGATAAAATTAGACCAGTATTTCTAGCTACCACTACAAATTTAAAGAAAAATCTTATAATGGCTAATAAATATAAACTTAGATATAGTCCAAATAAATTGTTTTTTACTGATGATTTACCAAAAGAAATCGCGGAAGAAAGAAAACAGTTCAGATTGAAACAGATAGAAAATAATAATAAAAGGCAAAGATCTGTTGAAAAAGAAAGTAATATACAAAATACAGGGTCTAATATTGAAGAAATGTCTAATATTGAGCAAAAACTAAAACCATATGAAAGTACTAGTGGAAATCATGAAACAAATATTAATTTAATTGGAAATACATGTCAAACTAATACATCAATAAAATAGCAATCACGAAAAAGTAAAAACACACAACTACATGAAAATGACCCGGCGACAATTAGAAGGACAACGATAAATCTGATAAACGAAAAAACTTTTCCAATCCGGTTGGCCACCGTGGAAAAATATGGCCAAAACCCCCCATTTTCAAAAAATTTTGAACTAAATCAAAATGTAAATGTAAATGGAAATGAAAATTATAAGAAAATTGTAAATGGCAAAGAAAATGAAAATCAATATGATAATGAAAATGAAAATATAAACCAGAATGTAACTATTCAAACAACTATAAATGAAAATAACTTAACTAAAAGAAATACATCTCATACATACTTTAATACGAATAAAAATCCTACTAAAGAAAATTACAAAACTAAGCAATTAAATGAAGCACATAACACGAATGAAATTTATTTATGTACACTAAACACTCAGTCACTTATATCGGAAGAAAAAATGGTGCAATTAGAAGAAGCTTTGTCCAAAATTAATTGGGATATAATAGGTCTTGCAGAAGTTAGAAGAAACGAAGAAAAAATCATAGAAAGAACTGATGGCACACTTTTTGCATACATTGGGCAAACTAAAAGTCTTTATGGTGTCGGCTTTTTAATACGGAAACAATGGGTAAAAAATATAATCGAAATTAAATGTTTCAATGAAAGAATTATAGGTCTTAAAATAAAAATTGGAAAAACATGTTGTACAATTATTCAAGTTTACGCACCAACTGAAAACTCAACAAACGAGCAATTAGAAGAATTTTACGATAGTCTGGATATTGCAATAGAATACTTCAAATCAGAAATTATAACAATAATTGGTGATTTTAATAGTAAAATTGGTTTTGCTCGCCATGGTGAAGAACAGATTCTTGGTCCTTACGGATATGGTTCTAGAAATAATCATGGTGATCGCTTAATTCAATGGATATGGCAACATCACTTCACTATAGGAAATACATTGTTTAGCAAGAAAAGTCAAAAGAAATGGACATGGAAATCTCCTGGTGGATTGTATAAAAACGAAATAGATTTTATAATAACAAACAATCGTAATGTACTTCAAGATGTTGAAATATTAAATAAATTTGAATTTGAATCGGATCATAGACTGTTAAGAAGTAAGCTGAGAATTAATCATAAAACGAGAAATTTGATTAAAACTGGAAAATATATACCAAAAAATTTATCAATGGAGAATGTCATACAATACAAAAACAATATACAGATTGAATATGATGAACACAATTTATCTCAGAATATACAGAGTGAATATGATCAGCTAGAAAAGGTTATAAAATTAGCCGCAAAAAATCATATTTTGAAAGCGAGTAATCCGAAAGAAAATAAAATATCAAATAATACTAAACAACTTATTCAAAGAAGAGAACTACTTAGAAATAAAGAAATTTTATCTGTTGAAGAAAAATGTGAATTAAAATCTGTACGTAAAATAATTAAAAAACAAATAAAAGAAGATATTAGAATTTTTGATGAAAATAATATTATACAAATATTAAGCTCTACAAACTCTATTAAAAAAGCAAAAAATAGTTTAAGAAATGGGAAAGAATGGATTTTGGGATTAACTAATAATAAGTTTATGCAAGTTGGTGATAGACAAAAAATCAACAAAACAGCCTCTGTATTTTATGCAGAGTTATACACTTCGGCGATACCAACATCAGAAGAACAAGTCTTTAATCCAAATATAAACAATAACAACAATGAACTAAATATACCAAATTTTTTAACAAGTGAAATTGAAGCTGTAATACATGATTTGAAAAATGAAAAAAGCTCCGGAAGCGATGATATATCTGCTGAAATGTTAAAGTATGGTGGTACTCCTTTATTAAATTGGTTGAATAAAATTTTTAATGATATCATGAATACAGAAGAGATACCTGTACAATGGACAACGGCATATATAATTCTATTGCATAAAAAGGGAAATAGATATGATATTAATAATTATAGACCAATAAGTTTAATATCTACTATTTATAAAGTGTTTGCTAAATGTGTGTATAAGAGAATATGCTGTACCTTAGTTGAAAATCAACCTGTTGAACAAGCAGGTTTTCGTCCAGGTTTTTCTACAACAGACCATTTGCAAAGTACAAACCAAGTCATAGAAAAATGTAATGAGTACCAAATAAAATTATATATAGCTTTTATAGATTTTTCCAAAGCATTCGATTCTGTTGAACACTATTTTATATGGAAAACTCTACAGAACCAAGGCGTACACCCAAAATGGATACGTTTATTTAAAAACTTATATAATAGTAGCACAGCAACAGTAAAAACAGATTGTTTAGGTGAACCTTTCAGGCAAACAAGAGGAGTTAGACAAGGTGACCCACTGTCACCGGGATTTTTTACGGCTGTATTACAAGAAATTTTTAAAGAACTGGACTGGAAAAATTATGGTCTAATGATTAATGGTACTCGTCTTACAAATTTAAGATTTGCTGATGACATTGAACTGTTCGCGACATCACCAGAACAACTTCAACAAATGATATGTGATTTAAACAATAAATGTAAAAATATTGGCTTATCTATGAATAAATCAAAGACGAAAATAATGACTAATGCGAACGAAATACCAATATTGTTAGATGGAGAGCGTTTAGAATATGTACAGGAATATGTATATCTAGGTCAACTTGTTTCTTTTGTTAATAGAGAAAATAAAGAAATTGAACGTCGAATAGCAAATGGTTGGAAGCAGTTTTGGAATATTAAGAACTTAATCACCCCTAATATTTCAAAAGAGTTTAGAAAAAATATTTTCGATTCTGCAGTGCTTCCTGTTCTAACATATGGTAGCCAAACATGGAGTAATAACAACATGATCCTACACAAGCTACGAGTATGTCAACGTTCGATGGAACGAAGTTTATTAAAAATTAGCCGTCGACAAAGAATTAAAAATATAAATATCCGCAACATAACAGGATTCACAGATGTTATAGAAAGATCGAGGAAACTGAAATGGGACTGGGCAGGACACATAATGAGGATGCAGGATGATAGATGGACCAAAAAAACAACTGAATGGGTACCTTTAGATAAGAAGAGAAAAGTCGGTCGCCAGCAAAAAAGATGGAGAGACGAGCTTGTTAATTTTGATCGACATTGGTTTCGAACAGCACAAGAAAGAAGTAGGTGGAAAACTATGGGGGAGGCTTTTGCCTTATTTAATTTTTAATTTAATAATATTTTTAAATTTAAATTTTTAATCTATTAATAGTAATACATATTTAGTAATTACAGTAAATAATTAAATAAATTATTTTATTCAAAATGTATGTCTCAATTGGAATTAAACTATTAAAATGAATTGTAAATGAAGAATAAAATAAATAAATTAAATGGCTGAATAGCTAATAATAATAATAATAATAATAATATTGTTTACAATTTATTTTTTAATATTATTAAAATATTTGGATTTTAATCTCTTTTTTTATATATTAGTATTTAGTCTTTGTTTTAAATATAGGACTTTGTATATTTGAAAATTTCATCATTTAAAGATTGAGTATTTACATTTTTAATAATAAAAAAATTTTGTTTACTATTTATTATAATCTTTGTTTTTACATTTCTTCTTCTGGGAAACCAAGGAAATCTTCTTCTTCGCTGCTAGACACATCTATCTCTTTCCATTTTTTCATATTATCGGCACTTGTCGAAGTTGAGATCGGGCCTTCATGATCTCCTACCTTTTCCACTTTATATCTGTCATGTTCGTTTACCTTAATTACTTTATACGGACCTAAAAATTTAGAGAATATTTTTAATTGATTTCCAAATTGAGTTCGTTTAATCGCGACTAATTCGTTTATTTTGTATTTATAACTTTTTTTACGGTTTTTATCAAATGATATACGATTTTCGGTTTGAATTTTTACTATGTTCTCGCGAGCTTTTTTTCTGATTTCTTCACGTTGTTCTTCTAACAACGTTTTAAGTTCTTCTTCCAGTATTTCGCCTAAATTAATATCTAATTTTGTTTGCATTTTCTTTCCTACCAACACTTCAAACGGTGTTCTGCCAATACTTCTTTGAAACGTTGAATTAATGTTTTGCTGCAACATACTTGTGTGAGTATACCATTTAGACGGATCTTCATTTGACAATTTCGTTAATACTGGTATGATGATTCGGTTTAGTCTTTCAACTTGGCCATTTCCCCTTGGTACTCCGGTCGTAATTTGAAGATGAATTATATTTTCGTTTGTACAATATTCTTTGAAGACATTCGATGTGAACGCTGTTCCTCGGTCTGTAATAATTCTTCTAGGATTACCAAATGTAGTTTGTTGCACATTTAATTTTTGTAGAACTTCTGCTGCACTGGTGGTTTTAACAGGATATAACCAGCAAAACTTAGAAAATGCATCTATTACACTTAATATATACGTGTATTTTTTAGTTGTTGTAGTCATTGGTCCCAAATGGTCTACGTGATACGTATGTAATGGTAATTCATCTTTATATATTGGTGTTAAGTATCCTTCTTGTTTTCCTTGCTTCTTCTCTGCAAGAATACATCTGATACAATTTTTTCTACATTTATCGATTTTATATTTTAAACGTGGTATATAATATTCTCTTCTAATCAAGTCTTCCATTTTTTTATTTGCGAAATGACCTCTTTCGTGAATGTTTTTTATTACTTCGTCTTGCATATTCTTTGGTAAACAAATCTTTTTACCATCTTCTTCGTTTTTATAAATAATTCCATGTTCTAACACATAATTTTCATAAGTCTCACACTGTTCCAACACTACTTTAATTACTTTCAGATGTTCATCGTTTATTTGCGCCCATTTTATTCTCTCAATAAATTCGCTCGTAATTATTAGAACCATCGGATTTCTGCTAAGTGCGTCAGCATGTTTCATTTTCTGTCCTGGCCTATGTTCTAATATATAATTGAATTCCTGTAATGCCAATGCCCATCCAGCTATTCTCGGAAGTATATTTTGTTTATCCATCGTCTGTTTAAATGCTGCACAGTCAGTAATTATTTTAAATTGAATTCCTAGTAGGTATACCCTTAATTTTTTTAATGCCGATATTATTGCTAACACCTCGAGTTCGTAACTACTATATTTTTCTTCTGCTGAGGATGTCTTTTTACTATGATAGTAAACCGGATGTAGTATATTTTCATCATTTTTTTGCATCAACACAGCTCCAAATCCCCATTTTGACGCATCTGTATGCAACTAACTCTGTTTCTGCATTTTGTCTATAGAGTATAAGTACTGGGTTTTGCATTAGTTTATTCTTTAATTCTTGGAATGAGTATCGTTCTGCCAATCCGAATTTAAATTCTACGTTCTTTTTTAACATTTCTGTTAATGGTCTTGCAATAATTGAATAATTTTTAATAAATTTTCTAAAAAATCCTGTTAGTCCTAGGAATCCTTGCAATTTTTTTAATGTTTTAGGTTCCGGAAATTTTTTAACAGCTAATGTTTTTAATTCGGACGGTGAAACTTTACCATTTGTAATTTTAAAACCTAAGTACTCTATTTCTTCGCGCATAAACTGACATTTCGACCACTTTATATCCAATCCAAACATTTCTGCTACTTTAAGAACTTCTTCTAAACGTTGTATTGCTTCTTCGTATGATTTTGATAATATTACTATATCATCCATATACAGTAAGACGAATTTTTTCTCTATCAGCGGCTTAAATATGACGTTGATGAATTTCTGAAAAACTGTTGGTGATGTACATAAGCCAAAAGGGGCTTTATTGAATTCGTACTGTCCGGAAGGAGTCACAAATGCCGAATATTTCTTACTGTTTTCATCTATAGTAACATGAAAAAATCCATTTTTCAAATCTAGAGTCGTAAAAATTTTTGTCTCACTTAACGCATCTATCTGATCTTCGATTAGTGGCAATGGGTATCTATCTCGTATTATTTTACTGTTTAATTTCCTATAATCAACACATAATCTTTTCGTACCATCTTTCTTGTTTACTAATCGAATCGGACTAGCGTTCTGAGATGTACTTGGTCGTATTATTCCATCTTTTAACCATTCTCTGATTTGGTCGTCTACAATTTGTTTTTCTAGCGGTGCTAAGCGTCTTGGATGTTGAGCAATTGGACTTTCATCAGTCAGAATAATTTTTAAGTTAACGCCAGTTTCTTTCGCATTTTTTTTCGGTTTGTAATTATGCACCATCATTTGTATTTTTTCCTTATAATCGTTATTTCCTATATTTAAATCTTCTTTTAAGGATATAACGTTGTAACATTTTTGTAATGTTTCTTCTAATTTGCTAACTTCAATACCATCTGAGGTTATTTTTATATTAGTATTGTTCAAAATATCTTTACCAATTATCATAGGTATTTTCAATGCTGTATCTGAAACTACGTGTATTTGTGCTTTATATATGTTGTTATCGAGTTCTAATTCGCTATTAAAGTATCCTTCTGTTATTATAACATCTGTAGACAGTCCTTGTATTTTTGTTGTATCATCATATAGTTTTGGTGATCCTACCATTACATAATCTTCTGCTCTCATTAATGATATTTCACTACCAGTATCTATTAATGCTGTAGTGTGAACACCATTTACTTTTACCAACTTGCCATTATTTTCGTTTTTTTTTACGATACATTTAACTGATTTTGTTGGACATAATTTCGCCATATGACCAAATTCGTTACACTTGAAACATTTTGTTTGCTCTGTACATTCTGGTTTCTTGTGCCCTTTTTTACCACAATTATGACATTTTAGAAAATAATTTTTTGTATTAGTTGTTTCTGTAGTTTTATTATCGTATTTTGTGGTTTTATTTTCATATTTTTTTGTAAAATGTTCTTTGTATTCTTTTTTATTGTTGTATAAACTAGCTTTAAACTTCATGTATGGTATTAACATTTCTCTAAATTCTTTGAATGTTGTCGCTGCATATAATGTGCCTTTTTTCTTTGGATCATCGTTAATTCCGTTAATTACGTATTGTATAATCGCTCCTTCATCTTTAAGTTGTCCTTTAACTGCAATTTCTCGCATTATTAAAAAGTATTCTTGAATAGATTCGCTAGCTCTTTGTCTTCGATTCTCTAATTTTCTATGAATATCAGCTGCATTCATCCTAACGCTGAATTCATCTATTAAAAATTGTTTTAATTCATTCCAGCTATTCAAATTTGGATTTGTACGTAACGCCAATTTTGCTGTTCCGGTCAATAATCGCTTTGCAAAAATTACGTGTTGTAAGCTTGTCCAATTCATTTCATTTGCTACGCTCTCAACGTCTGTGATCCATGAATTGACATCGAAATTATCTGCTCCATTAAATTCGGGCAGAATATTTAAAACATCTTTAAAATTTATAGTTTCTCTAACTGTTGGTTGAACGTTTATGTTTGATTGGATTTGTTGATTTTCTGTTCTTAATCTATTAATTTCTTCTCGTTGTCTCGCTTGGTTCTCTTGTTCTTGAAGTATTCTTTCTCTTTCACCGAAATTTTGTTCTAATTTAATAGTTTCGTCATCGCTTTTTTTCTTTAGTTTTTCTTTTAGTTTCTCGTTTTCAGCTCTCAGCATTGCTAGTTCTAATTCTATGCTTTCTTTTTGTAGTGTTTTTTTAACTGTTTCTCGTCGTTCTGTTGACGTACCTGTCGCACCATCTTCATTCGTCATATTTTATAAATGTTTTTTGTTTTATTTTTATTGCTAAAATAAGGTAATTTAGTAAATTTTAGTTTATTTGAAGTTAAATTATTAAATTATTGTAAAATATCGGAAATTTTGTTTTTATTTTAGTTCTTTGTAAATATAAATTGTAAAAGACAGTTTGTATGAATTTTATTTATTTTTATTCAATAGTATACAATTAAGAATTGTAAATATAATTGTCTAATTTAATTAATTTGATAAATTTGTTGATTATTAATTTTATTTTACGCTGATGTTTTTTTTTTGTGTAAAATAAATGTTGAGTCTCAATTCAATTAGTAATTTCGATGAAATATTGGTTTGATATCACTGCTCTTGATGATTTTGAAAGTTTATAAAGTTTTAAAATTATAAATTTTAAATTTTGTTGACCACTGCTAGCAATATTATATTAATACTGTACAAATTTGATGGTTCTTTCCTTCTCTCTTTTTTTTTGTGATGGAAACGGACAAGAAAAAAAATTTCTTGTTTTTTCGGCACGTACGCTTTCGAAGATGAACTTTTGATATCAATATACTTGAATATTTCAGGTTATATCAAATTTTAAATTATTCAGCATTAAAATATTGTTGGACAGTGTTGAACTTATATGTGTTTTTCGTATTTTTCAGGAATATATCAATTATAAATTTTTATTTCAGGTTATACGTAATTTATAATTATACTTTGTGTGGAACAAAAAAAAATTTTTTTTTTTTGTATATGCAAAAAGGTAGCCGCTGTACCAAGTATTTTATATTATAACGTAAGTTTTTTTTTTCTTTTGTTAGAAAAAACGACCGGGAAAATTGTATATATAAAAAAAAATCACTCACCTCATGTGTTCATATATAAATGAATAGAATTATTACCACGTTGAATTACCATGTAGACTTCCATAAAATATTTGTAGATTATATTCTTCTCTTTTCAGCTTCTGCATGTAAGATTTATTATTAAGTTCTTGATGGAATTTCTTGATAATAGCTTCTTGATAATAGCTTCTTGAAATTATATTTTTGATGATAGGTTCTTGATAAAAATTTCTTGAAATTATATTTTTGATGAAAGCTTCTTGATAAAAATTTCTTGTAATTAACTTTTTACTGATAGCTTCTTGACTTAGCTTCTTGAAATCAGTTTTCACTATAATTCTATAATCTTCTTTTGACTCTTTTGGTTGAGCCCCCAGATTTGTGGGATTGGGTACGTCGTAGGTTAAATAATTGAAATACGTTGGTTAATTTTAATTATAACTAATTTTATTTCAGGTTTACGTTTTAATTTTACTAAGAACTTTAACTTTCCGCGAGCAACTTTACAATCAGAATGGCGGCTTCTTTTTTATGACGTCTCTATCTTCCCCATCACAGAGTTGCCATTGCCGTCTTAAGTAATATGTAGGCTGTAATATGTAGGCTATAATATGTAGGCTATGTAGCCGCGTCTAC